>WBMV01007810.1:2159776-2416570 GCA_013396655.1 Campylorhamphus procurvoides
GTTTTGATTTTATTGCTCTTGGTTTCTTTTATGTGTCTGCACAGGGAAGCGGGTGAGCCTCTTTAACTTCCTTGAGAAGCAGAAGCCTGTTTTGGTGTTGGGTGATTAGCTTTGGAAATCATGTTTAAGTAGATGCTTGGCTGTAAATTTGCCATCCTTCTGTCAGCTTTGGTTCCCTTTGGTTTGGTCTCTTTCCTTCTTTTCCTCTTTTCCCCACTCACTCAGGACATAAAATTTAATGATGAGATTTCATGCTCAGTCAAGTTTTTGAAAGCCACTTATGTGAAGCATCAATCAGATTATATACCTGCCCTGGCTGGGTGGCTGCTTTTCCCTCCCTACAAGGGGCTGATGGTCAAAAATACATAATGAACTACTATTGACAGCTTATCAGGCTATCACCTCTCCCTCCCTTCCTGCCTCAAAAACGTCTGCAAATGATGGCTTAGTCTGTCACCATGGAAATTTTTATTGCCTGACATTACTCTAGAAACTATAATTGTGTTTCCCTTGCTTCTTAACACATCCACTGACACATTAGCTACCTTACCAGCCTTTACAGCAGAGGCCTGGTAAATTGTAAAATATCTTCCTTTTTTTTCTGTACTTCTATCACTGACATAGCACTGGATTTTATGTTTCTCTGTACATTTTTACCACTCTTCACATCAAGAGTCTCATTTCTTTTAGTCTTACTGAATGGCCTCTGATACTCTGGAGAAAGGGAGAAATGTAGGGGAGCATTCCTACAAACAATAAAATTAATTCTGTCATACCAGAAGCGTTGTTGATAAAGGACAGAGTCTAACAGCTTCAAGTTCATGTTAGGTAAATATAGTTCCTAAAGATTTGCCTGTGCAAGGGCTTAAAGCATCAAGGTTTTTGCTGTCCTAGCAGCATGACCTGCAGAAAATGTCTCTATTCTTTCCACGCCTTTTCTTCCTGCAGTGGACTTCAGTGCTAATGCATCCTGTTTTCAATTGACAGGAAGAAAAAGACTGTGCTTGTGTCCGTGCTTGTGTCCATTCTTGTGAGATGCCTGAGAAAAAGTTCTAGCTAGAGCTTAAGTCATTTATATAGCACACTGTATTGCCCGTCTTTAATAAAGGGGTCTTGCCTCACAAGGGCTTCTCATGGACTGCAGTGCAGAGTTTCAGAGCTGTTTGAATTGCCAGTGACTGCTGAAGAGCATGTGGCATTGTGGCACTCACCTCTTGCCACACAGTTGGTTGTTGCCAGCAGAGAGGAAAGATAGACAATGGGAGATTAACTGTGACTGCATTTGCTGAAGTTTGTCTTTATAATCTTCGTGCCCCAGAAATAACATCTCCTAACTATAATCAGCTATGGATCTCTGAGGTCAGCCTTACCTACTGCACTGTGCTGCTTCACTCATTACTGTGTGCTTAATATTGGCATTTGGTTGACTTTTTCTGTCCACTCCATTTCAGGTGCAGCATCATTATTTGTCATTGCTGCCTACCCAACTGGTGTTTGAATGACCTTTCTAAATGTAAAAAGCATAACACATAAATATTTTCTGCTTAATAAGAAAGTGCAGATATTAGATAAAAGAAGTTTCCTTACATAGGTTTAAAGTAGAACACAGCAGCTATCTCATAACACATCTCGACTTCTGCTAACAATATAGAACAGGAAATAAAGAAAAATAATTGTTGCCAATTCAAATCGTGGAGATATTTCAGAGAGGGAAAAGCCTATTTAAGTCTGGTGAGGACATTATGGCAGATAACCACAACTCTTGCAAAAACATCTCGAAATTTGTTAGTTCTGTAGCTGATATGAGCAAACCCTCACAAGTATCAGATGTTCTGTTGGACCAACATTTGATGATTTTGAAGATTAATTTTGTTCTGCTAAATAATGAATGTTCTCTTTGATGAATGGATTTGGATTTTTCTTTATTTTATTTTGGTCTTCAAGGCAAGTACAGTTTATTTTATTTGTAATCTGTTATATCCTTGAAGTGTCACTAATCTAGTAAGGTCTGCTCTAAATGAATTGCTGATAGCTTAAATTGTCTGGGTCTGTGCTTTGCTGGTTAAATGAGTTGCACAGTAGAATTAAGTTCATTAAGGCTTCCCACTCCAGAAAGAGAACATGAAAAAGAAGCAGTATGATGAAAGCCTGTTTTTTTACATTGCTTGCCACCTGAAACGTTGTATGACTGACTAAGAACTGGGCCACGAGTTCCCCTCTACCTTTCTGCTGAGACTGAGTTCTGCAGCACTGTTTGTTTCCAGGAATAAACAGTAGCCCTTGCTCTGTGAGCACTGCATCACACCCATAATTTATTTTCAGATTCGTTAGCACCATCAGAACAGTCACCTGTTCTTCCCACATTGCTTCGTGCAAGCCTGTATTCTGTAAAATGTCCCTGGCTGTGCAAATACAGTCCCTATAACAAACAGCTTGTATTTTACACAAGATAGAACAAAATGAAACTTCCAACCCACGTAATATACAGCTTGTGCCATGAACCCTTGTGTGCAGGTTTTTCCCTGCTTCAGTTCCTGAAATCAGAAACTGTTTTATTCATCAGAGACTTCAGTCTAATTCTCAGCTAATCCCATGTCCTCACCACCAACTCAGCTTTGCCTTTCACAGCTCTCTGTGTAATGGGCCTATATTTAACGAGTTGATGAGCTGTTTTCAGAGATCAAATACTCTCTTCAGTACACATGTACCTTCATCTACTAAAGCAAATTCTATTGGCTTTGAGAAAAGAAGGGTTGGCAGTGCAGGGAGAAAAAGACTGATGAAGGGAGAGGTGGTGTGATTGCTGAGCATTCAGATTTGGGAGGCAAGAAGGGCTAGTATTTTATTCCTCCAAGTGTTCTGTGTATCCATCACGCAGACAGAATCCCTGTTAGTGGGTATCTAATTCTTCAGTCGCTGGCCAAAGTTAATTAATTTGTAAATATATTTCATATTCTAAGTGACAGCCCTTTCCAAGAGAGGAGCTGATAGAAAGAGCAAAGGGGTTAAGGTGTCATTTAACACCACGTTCATCCCAGAAGATTGAGGTGACGTCAACTAGTTCCATCTCTTTCACAAACAGCCCTTCATAACGTTGAAATACTGTGATTGAAGTGAGGAGGGAAGCATTATTCCCACTGTTCTGCTCCTGATTGCTTTACCTTTTATAAGGAGAGTCCGTCTAGAGCTGCGTTTGTCTAGACTTGCCTTTTTCTTTTCATGTCATTGATTTTCTCCTCCAGTGGTCCTATCTTACCTTCCACCTTTTACTGCTCTACCTGTTGGGTTCCTAATGATGTAGAAGGGATTTTCTGATTTTTCTGGAAAGTAATGCCTTGATGGGCACTGGGCACATGAATGTGTGCTTCTGAGATGGCAGAGCTTCCATAGAGAGACCCTGAGAAACTTGAGAACAGGGCTTACAGTAATGTCACGACGTTCAGCAAGGAAAAATTCTGCATCTGGGGCAGAGTAGTCTATAGACAGTGCGGGTCAGGAACTGTCTGTTTGAGTAAGAGCCCATTGGGGAGGGATTGGGGGTTAAAGTACTAAACACAAAGCTGAGTATGAGCCAGCAGAATAAGACAATCATCTTCTTGTAGTCCAGTACAAGAAATGTAGTTAACAGACCAAGGGATAGTCTTATTTTCCTCTGTGCAGCCATGTTGAGGCTACATGAGGCTATTCTATCCATCCTAGGCTTCCTAGTTCTACATTAGTGTTGAGAAACCAGGGATGTCCTGTGGGGGGCAACCAAGATGTTCAGAAACCAGGAAAGCATGGATGATGAAAAATTGAGGGAATTCTATTCACTTAGTCTGGTGAAAAGGAGGCAGTAGAGTGAGCAAATAGTAACCGTCATCTGCTTTTTGAATGGCAAAGGTAACAGGGTCAGGATCTTCCCAGGAATGGCAAATGATAAAGCAAGGGTGTCCTGATTTTGGCTGGGATGCAGTTAGTTTTCTTCTTAGTAGCTGGTACAGTGCTATGTTTTGGATTTAGCATGAGAATAATGTTGATAACACACTGATGTTTTAGTTGTTGCTGAGTGCTGCTTACCCAAAATCGGGGTTTTTTCAGCTTACCATGCTCTTGCCAGCAAGCAGGTGCATAAGAAACTGGGAGGGGACACACAGGTGACCCAGACTAGTCAAAGGGATATTCTATATTGTAGAACATCATGCTCAATACATAAACTGTGGAGGGTTGGCTGGGAGGGACTGACTGCTGCTTGGGAACAGGCTGTGCATCGGTCAGTGGGTGGTGAGCAAATCTATTGTGCTTCACATGTTTCTCTTGGGGTTAATTTCTCCTCCTCCCTCCGCTCTTCCCCCCTCCCCACCCTTTCCATTACAGTTTTGATTATTATTGTTAATATTATTCATTTTAATACTGTATTTTATTTTGTTTTCAGTTATTAAATGCTTCTTAACCGACGAGGTTTACCTTTTCTTTTTGATTCTTCTCCCCACTGCAGGGGGAAGTGAGCAAGGGGTGCTGTGGGTACTTAGTTGCTGACTGGGATTAAACCATGACACAGACACAGTGGACACAAATTGCAGGGTTCAGATGAGAAAAAAAAAACAACAAACCTTTATTCCTGGGAGGGAAGTATTCCATAAGAAAAGATACCCAGATTGTTGCAACATCTCCATTCCAGGAGATTTTTAAGACTTGGTTGGACATACCCCCAGCTGACTTGATCTAGGTTTAGTGGGAGATTAGACTTAATGTTCCCTTCCAACGAGAATTTCTGTCATTCTGTCTGTTGAATTTTTGACTTTGATATAAAGAAAAAGAAAATCAAAGCCCTTTTAAGCTGAAGTTGTCAACATATAAAATGGCCATCAAACCAAAAGTCTGCCATTCTGCAAAAATAAACCTTCCAAAGTAGAAGTAACAGTGTCTCTGTACAGTAGTTGCAGGTTGTCTAGGACTTAGTCCTGGTCCATTCGTTTTGTGAAAATCTGTTTTGACAGAGAGTAAACTATGTTTCAGCTTCATTTAAATGAGAATTTTAATGAATTAGATACCAAATTAATGTATTATGGGCAACACCTTTCCTAGACTTGTTTATTTTGCTGTGCAATTTCTGAACAGATGATCTGGAACTACAAAAGAAGCTGACACCACTAAAGTAACCCAACAATGAAATAGCTGGTAAAGTGGACATTTAAATCATCATAGTTCACTTTGTTAGTTATCATAGCTTTCAGAATAGAGATGTTTGTTATTTTTGGAAATGGCAAAACAGATGGTCAAAAGAACTCCACTGGATTGGCTGGCACTTTGTTCATTTTGTCTTTTGTAAGATCAAAAGGTTAGAAACACACTTGCTAGAAATGAAAGTGCATATTCCAGGTCTTAAGGCTCATGAGCTGCATAAAAAATGAATGTGGCAATCAGTATTTGCATATCTTCTTTCTTTCCTCCTTTCTTTTCTTCTTTCTTTTTCAAGAAAAGTCTAAGAATTGGTTTGGGTATCTCTAGTTTTATTTTTGACATTATTTACTGATGTTTTGACATTGCATTTGAGCATTTGTTGTGAGCAGTGGCTCAATTCTCTATGCAGAGATCAAATTCGTATTTCTTTTTCCTTGGCATAATGTAGTGCTTATACTGTGGGTAGTATAAAATTTATGGCACTTTAAATTGTTTACTTCAAGTCTTCTTGCTGCTTGTAAACAAAGGGAACAGGAGGTACTTGCATCTCTTAGCAACTTTAACTAGCTCTAAAATAAAATAAAACAAAGTTTTTGCTAATAGAACTTCCCAGTTTATTTCACTTTTACTTTTTCTTTTTCCATTAATAAGTGAAGACATAATTTGTTAAATTCTTAGTAAGTGGGATTGAAGGGTCACCAGATTGCTAATAAAGGAACAAATTAAATATCAATACTAAATTAAAGTGTTGGCCAGGCTAGAGAGAACTGAAAAACAGTATCTGTACTCTGTTAGCAGCTTGGAAATTGTGGAAAAGTGTCAGCAGAAATCCACTGTTTTCCATATATCATCCACTATCTTTGATGTGGTGGGCAAAAGAATTCACCAATGACAGGTGCTGTCACAGAATATATTTATTCCACAAGTTTTTATTTCCTCTATCAGCTACAATGATGGACAATCATGTCTTGTTTCCTGAATGGTGGCAATTTCTTAGAGATTCTACAATTGCTGCCCTTGAAGCCTGCCTGTTTCGTGATCCAATGTCAAAATCTATCTATATGCCTGTATAAAACACTTATCACTGTAGTATTTAAACACTCTACATGGATTAAAAATGAACAGTGAAGCTGCCTGGAGCATAGTCAGTAAAATCTACTTAAGTTTTGGATTTTGTGATATAATGTGATTTCATTGGGTTGACAGAGGGACACAAAGAAACATCAGACACTTCACAAAAATTTGGGGGAAAAAAGCTGTTCTTATTTTTTAACTCAAAAAGAGATTAAAGTATTGAAAAATTTGAGAAAAAATTCTGGTTGTCAATGTGACTTAAACCTTGACATGCTAAAGAATAAGGAGTTTTTACTTGCTTGTATGACAATGAAAGGTGGGTTTGTAAGCAGCCTGTAATGGGCTTTGCCACTAGAATGACACTTCAGGAGAGAGAAACTGTCCTGTTCCATTTTCCCCTCGTAAGTATGTCAGTTGAGTATTAACAAATTATTATGGCAGCGGGTTAAACGATGGCTTCAGGATGCAGATTGTTTGGTTTTCAAGACTTCCATTAAACATGCTGCTTCCAAAGGCAAGTTGCTTGACCCTCTCAGATAGTGGTCCAGCGAGACATTCGGCTCAACAGATTACAAAGCCTGTAATATGGGAAAAGACACTCTCAGCTAATGACTTGGCTGTGTTCTCATTGCCTCAGGAACCAAAATTTTGCCAAGCTTCTGCAATCAGTTGATAAATTACAAATTCTTTATAAAATCGTGTAATCATTGTACTTGTTTGGGATAACTCAGGAGACCCTAGCTAAATACCATGAATAAATTATACATTTGATGTTATGTACCTCTCATATCTTATTGTCAAGCTATGAACTTTATTTTGTTTCCAGAGTTTTTGTTGTTTTGGTTGGTTTTTTTCACTATGAAATTGTTCAGTAACTTCCTTTTGACTACATGGGCTCCATACTGAGTTGAGACACACAAAAAGAGACAGGAAATTAATGGGTTCAGTCAACACTTAAAACATACAGCCAGCAATCCTTGTTGGGTAAATAACAGTGAGGAAAAGGTAAAATTTCTCACAGCAATAGAGGAATGCTCGCCATTGTTGAGTGAAGCTTTGTCAGACTGTTGGTTGCATCAAGATTGTGGATCTGTTGGAGGAAAACTAAATAATTGAAGATAAGCTAGTGAAAGTCCCTTTGGAATTGAAGAAGGCCCCTGAGGATGGAGGTGGCAAAGGCATGTAGCTCTTGCCCCTCCTTTGATAAGAGTTTATTTTCTGTTAAAGAGCAGATATAAAGTGGGAGCTGAGTAGGCTCTGGGAGTCATGCAGGAACTGGAAGAATCAAGAGAGTGGCAGATGGCTCCCTACACCTGCGTCTAGGGCCCACATGATTAAACCAGTATGCAAAGAGCAAAAATCTCCATTGCCTTATAAGAATTACTGACTAATTCCAAGTATCTGTCTATAATTAAGGCATCAGCAAAATTCTGTCTTATACTTGTGCGGAAAGAAAATGTGTATATGCCATCAACCATCTCCTTGGCAGTTTGAAGAAATAGCACCAATTTGTGTTGTGTTTGGCATCTACTGAGAAACCGTATTTTGGGATGATGCTGGAGAAGCTAATAAGGATGCTTGCCATAGCGAGGGAGTATGTAAATTCATTGGGATAGACAGTAACTGGGAAATTGTACAGACAGATCTGATGAAGATTCCAGCTGTCAATAATATGCCTCCCCTAAGGAACTAAGGGAGTGTGCAGTTGGTGAGCAGATGGCTTTTTATGCTTGTCCTGATCAACAACCTGAGATTAGATTCATCCAAAGATGCCCGGTAGAGATAGGATAAATGTTCTCATGAAGAGTTAGAGAAATAAATGGCAGCTAATGACCAGGGTCTTAACAGGCAGTAGGTATGTTAAACATGAAGCTACCAGAGCAGGTACTAGAGCATTTATCTATATAATGTCTTCAAAACTGGAGAACAGTGAGTTATGTATCATAGCTGCAGCAAAAGCTGAATCTCAGTATATACAAGTTGAGAAAGATGTTCCAGCTTAGCTCACGGTGATGAAAAATTTCCAGGATGTATTTGTTGGAGGCCTGTATTAGCTGAAACTGACTGCAAGCCATTCATTGCAGTTTCCAGGAAGCAGTGGGCAGATGCCTGCCAGCCATAGAGGGATTATTTTTATTGTCCAACTGCAAATGTATGATTTACAAACTGAATAGTAGAAGAAGAGGTCTGGTGGCTGCAGTTATACTCTTGAGCATTTGTAAGAAAGATTTATAGGAAAGCTTACGGACAAGCAAGGATATGTCAATCCGATTAAAGGAAAAAAATCCCAACAACCTTTCTCATATCAAGAAAATACAGAGTTGTCCTGATAACATAATTAAGGAATAGATCTTTTAGAAAACCAGTGAACTTATTGGCCAGAAGTTTATGTGCCCCAGTGCCTTTTAGGATTAAGGAGAAGTTCTCACTACTGCAAAAGATTTTGTTTAAGGGCAGCAGGATGATGATCTGAAATGTGTTAGAGGGAAATATGATTAAAATGATACATGAAGGTCATTTGGGGATTGAAAACTCTGAGAAAGGTCGGAGGTGTTTTCTGTTTTTTCTCAAATGAACAATGATACTGAGGAAACTACCAAAGTATCCGAAATGGAGGTCAGTGCACTAAAAAAGACTAGGTTGGCAGCACAGGAAAAATTTTTCCTTGAGCAAGAGGTACAGATTTGCAAAAAAAGAAAGAACTGGTTCCCTTTGAAAACTTATGTAAGGAGGCTACAGCCAAACAGGTGTTTGCACATGTCAAATCAATTTGTGCTGGAAATAGCATATGTGATAATTTCTGAAAATGGTGAATTATTGTACTTTTGAAACATATTGCTCCCCACTTGCAAACTAGAGGAAAACGTAGGGTATGTGTGATCCTGATCCTCAAAAGTATTCTAACCACCATTATTTATACAAGATGGATGTGCTCTCAGGGCATTACTAGCAGCAACTTTTTTGTTATCTTCAGGCCTGGGGTGGAAATGCTATTACGATTTTTTTAGTGGAGGAAATGGGCTAAATGTGCATCTATCTAATGGGAGAAGGACTTTGGAGGTAGAGTGTCTTGAGGGCATAATTTAATCAGATTTCGGAGTTCCTGTTAACTTCTGGGTATATAGGCTGGATGAAGTCAGCAGTAGAGACACAACTCATGAGCCTGGTAGGAAGTTTTTGCTTGTATACTTACAGAATTAGATTAATAGGTTGGAAATAATATTTCACTCCGAAGTTTTCTCTAACACTGCTTATAATGTTGGAGCTCAGTTCTTGCAGAAGTGTAGTAATGATCTATATACCTTTTTGTGGTGAAATATGATTTTATTCAGCATGTATAGGGAGCACTAAGTGCCAGATACAAGCAAAGAGTTGAAGAAAATCTTTGTGTGTGGTTTCTTCTGATTTTTTAATACATTTTTCTGCATTTGTGCCTTCTTTTTTAGTGTGTACATGCGTGCACAAAGAGAGTTATGAGACTGATGCAAGTGAAATGCCACTTACTGTTTTATCTAGAGCTTTACACCTTTCAGAAAACACGCAAGGGTGTGGCAGCCCCTCGTGTGAGAGGCTGTACTGTGCTCCTGCAGTGTTAGCCGGTGTAGGATCAGGGAGTTCAGCCCTTTAGTTCTCTGCCCACTGTAAATCCACTCCTGATCTTATCTAGATTAGCCATTTTAAACTTTTCCCACTTGTCGACTTACAGTCTCATTTCAGGTCTTATCTCAGATTATCCCTCTGATTCTTTCCTGCCTGTGCCACTTTGTCTTTCCCCTTCTATAGTCATTCATTATTTACAACTCTTCTGAGGTTGTGTTTTGTTTTTCAACTCTGGAAAGCTGTTCAGAATGTTGTGCATAAAAGAGCTGTACAGGCACACTGCATTGTAGCTCTTTCACTCAGGTTATGGGTTTTATCACAGGTGGAGTATGTCCCACAAGGTATTGGAAACCTCTGCATCAGGGAGCTGGAGGCAAAATACCAAGCACAGCACCCATGGAGGCAACTTGCAAAAGCCTCTGTAGCTGCAGATGAGCAGTAGAAACCTGTTAGCACTTTTATACTCTGCAGTTTTGATGGAACAAAATAGAGGTCACATCAATTCAGTGTTTCACTTCTGGGAAGGGGGCAGGCCTTTCAGTTATTAGCTTGGAATTAGCATGGACTATAACTACTAGATCTTTGTAGAAAGCCTGCCAATTTTCATTATTTCAGTCCAAAATGTCAGCTCCTGGGGTATTCAATATAGTTCCAGCATCTATGTTCTTTTTATACTTTAATTATGTAAATTACATGTCAGTAATATGAAATCCTGGGTGGTGGGGAATAGCACAGCACAGGCAGTCTTCTAACAACATTGTTAATAGAGAACTAATGCTCCCTTTTGCGTGTGCTTTCAATAGTTGTCACTATTAGTGCTCGCAGAAGCTTAAATGGACAAGAGAGAACAAAAACTATTCACTCCCTCAGAGCCATCTATCTAGCATAAGTCAGGAATTAAAAAATGATAGACAGACAGCTGCACTGACAAGGTAGTATGTGGCACGAGGTAGTGGTCCTTATACAGTGAAGTGGTCCACAGGCCTGCTTTACTTCTGAAATAACTATTGTTTAAGAAAGCAATACAGGGGTGCTGAACATAGTAGGGGTTCTTCATCCTGTCTCAGTGATCTGTGGGAAAGAGGGATAATTATTTGTCTTGTTTTATGTAGAGACTTGGAGAAATCAGTGCTCTGCAGTACTGGCCTGAACAGCTATTGCATGAATTGCACCACATGGATGTATGAGCAGCTTCCAGGCTTGCCTGTCCTTTGTGCTGACTGTTTGCAGTAATGCTTGTATCAGTGTGCCCATGGGCACAGGGGTCTTTTTGTTTGGCAGTACACAGAGCAGATATTGCAAGGTGCTGAGTACTCTTTGGGACACAAGGCACCAGACTACATGTGAGCAGCAAAGAATTTTCCCTTTAGATAGCTTTGTTTCTCTCATCAGAGAGAAAGAGGACTCTTTATTGCTCCTGTGGTCTGCATACAGCTCTTGGCACAGGTGCAGCAGGGTCGTATAGATTCGGGTTCTTGTTCAAATGGAAGTGGTTGCTAGTGATGGATGGCATGGCCAGCTTCTCAGTTAGAAAACTAGGTTACCAAATATTTTAACAACTGCTGTGTTAAACATTTGCTACAAAGCAAGTTTGAAACAAACACTAAATGTGTCTAATTTTGTATGTATATTTTAATAGAATTTGCCCTGCTCCCCACACCAGCACCTTCAGGTTAACAGGTGAGTAACTGAGTAAGCACGTGGAAAAGAGCCAGTGTCATTTCTTCTGTTCTTACCATAGGTAACTTTGGCCTTCTGCCTCTTCCTCAGCTCTGAAACACTGTCAGCATTCCCACAACACCTCTGTCTAAATTTAGAAATTTTGTGCCTGCTTGCAAACTATCTATTTCCTACAAAGTGCTTCTGGATTGCAGATGCAAGAGGAGGAGGTTGACTGAAGCCTCTGTGGAGATGTTGAAGGAGCAGGTAGCAGCTGTGGGAGACATCTCCATTCCAAAGGGTTTAGGAATATGCCTTCTATCTGAATTTTCCTTTACTTTCTATCCTCAGAGGAAAGAAACAAAGTGGGNGCAGCTTTCTTGGCCACAGATGTTCAGTGTGGATATAATGCAAGTCACTCTCTGTTTCCTCCCTATATAGGGTGATAGTAATGCTCTTTCCCTCGGAAGGATTTTCTAAGGCAACATACAAATAAGATTTTTGAAAGCAGAAATAATTCTGTGAGAGGTATATAAGTTATAAAAGCATCTAGGATTATGTATGGTAATTAAAGCATATGAAAAAATGTCTCACAGTGATGTAGTGATGCATGTCACATGCTTTCCTTTTTTCCTTTTAAAGCAACCTAAATTTACAAACAGCTTGTCTGTATTGATTTTGAGAGAAATTAAAAGGCCCTTCATATTCCATTGACAAATCACTCTCTGGATTTGTTTACTCTTGAACTCTACAAGGGAAAATGAAAAAAAACCACATTTTTAAAGAAGAAACTAAAGCTTTGACAATGACTGGACATTGTATCTTAAATCTCTTGCTTTTGATGACCCATTTTGTTTGCAGAAGTTTATTGTGTCTTTGAAGTTGTACTTTAAACTGTTAAGTTCTGGTCCTAGATATCAGGAGACTCTGGGGAATGAGGGGGAGGTTTTTTTCCTTACTTTTTAACTAGTATTTTAGATGTAATGCATGCATTTTTAAGGGTTATGTGGACCCCAGTGATCAGTACTATATTGTATGGAGTTGTAGTGGCTATTTTCCGTATCATTGAAAATTACAGGTGGTTGCGAATGTTCCATGGGAATGATTTTCTGGGAAAAGATTTTTCAGAAAATTGAATCTTCCTTTTGGGAAATCAAAATGAAAGACTTCATTTTATTGTCAGTTCAACCTAAACCATAAAACTTAATTTTATAGAAGTGAACCAAATGTTTTATTTTGACTTAGTTCAATACATGTTTAATTTCAACTTTTCAGTTTGCTGGGGGACCAAAATAAATGCTGAAATGTCAATATTTCTCACTGGTTGGGAATATTACCCAGCTGTACTCAAAGTGTAGTTGAAAAATTCTTTGGGTGTCATAGACCAAACCTACTAATTCTGAGGCTATTTTTGGTATATGCTACTTTTGCTGAGGGGTGAAGGAAGCAAGTCAGTCTAACAGTTATCTCCTTAGTCAGTTATAAATCAAAAAGGGGTGACTTAAACCAGTGACATTTAAAGCATAGCACCTTTAAGCAGCACCCTAAAGCTCAAGCCTGTACTGTGTGATTTAAAATCTGTTTTTCACAGCCAAAACTGTATCAGAATCAGTTTCTAAATTTTGCCCAGGCGTTGCTGGCAGGGAAGGGTGGTCCATGCTAAGCTGGTCCAAGTGGCCTTCTATGCCAGGCATTTCGCTATTTCTGCTACCAGTGGCTCAGCCCCGTAGGTGGTGGTATTTGGAAATGCTTGTGCACTCAGTATAACATGTAATTGCTCATCATTCTAAGCAAGGAAAAAGGCCAGTGGCCATCAGCATCAAAACTGGAACAAAACTTAGTTGGACAGTATAAGGAGGACTAGCAATTGGGGAGGCAGAATGGGCTATAAAACTGAACTGGTTCCTAAGCCAACTTGAAAATCAGTGCACCCTACTCCATATTGTTGCTGTCTTCTCTCTCAGAAGCAGTGCTGCCTGTGTTCCTGTCCGATTTTCCTCCTTTTTCTCCCTGCCTGCTCATGCTATTTTAATCTATGGTCCTGACCCCAAACATGGGGCCAGATCATCTGTTTTTCCAAACACAAAAGTGAGTCTTTTAAATGTGTCACCAATAATATCAAGAGCTTAGATGGCATCTTATTTAACATAACTCCTAAGGATTGTTTACGATCCTTCCAAGTCAGCTTTCTTACATTTCTCTATGGGGAGTGTGTGTGACTGGTGTTTTTGAGCCCTTCTGCTGTTCTCTCTTGCATGCCAAGCCAAAGAGCCTGTCATCATTTGGTGAAGAGAGAGTGAAGAAGCAGCTTTCCCCTGCGCTGCTCCCCCAGCCATTACTGGCTCATTAAAAGCATTTACTTCTTATTAATGCAACGTGGGCAGAGTCTGAGCAGTAGCTGTGATGGGAGCTAGGAAAATAGAGGCTCACATATTTGAATAGAGTAACCTGCAGGAGGGAAAATACCCTCTACTTTTAATGTTGTCTTAAAACATGCAAGTCAAGGGGTTATTAAACAAATGCATCTGCTTCAATAGGATGTCACCGGTGACAGCCTCATCCTTTTTCTTTGTGATTGTCCTGAAAGTAGATGTTTGATCAAGATCATATACTTTGGCAAGGGAGATCCTACATTAACCCCCCTGCTCCTCCTCCTGCCCTCAGAAAGCAAAGGTCCCTTTAATCAGCTGCTCGAGTGCTGTACCAATTACCTCCCTACAGGGTGACCTTTTTATCTCGTAATGGCATTTTGGAATCCAGTCCCCCTAACCACACTGGGAGTGTATGCATGTCACATTTCCAATTCTCTCTCTCTTCTTCTCCCCGCTGTTGTTGGCACTCAATACGGACTAATATATTCATGACCTAATTAGAGTAATTTTTGCATAATAACGACCTCCCTGGGGGAAACTTTTTTGGGTGATTTTTGCATGTACGTGTGTGTGCACACTCACACTGTTCAGACACATTAACTGGAACAAGTGTTTCTTAATTTTTAAGTGTTTCTCTGGTTATTAAAAGTATTTTTATGTCATTTAAAATGGAAATGATGAAACAGGAGACCCCAGAGGAGGCTGAGATTGTTTAAATTTTCTGCTCTGGATTTCATCCGTTACAGTGAGGCTTGTGTCCTCTCTTCTGAATGTCCAAGACAACATCATGCTGCCTTGCCATTATTAGATCTCAGTGCTTTCAAGGCTTCATCTCATCCTTGCCAACATCATCCTTCTCATCTGTCACTCAGCTTCTTTCTCTCGTGTCCTCATTTGACATTCAGTTTTCAGCTGCATCCTTCACTTGCTGCAGTGGTCACTAACTTGACCTTTTTTCACACAAGGGCTGTACTCTCCCTTTGTCTCTGACATCTCAGTCCAAGTCTGTGTGATCTGCTGTAGCTGATGCTCATCTTTACAGACTGTCTCAGCCTGTCATGACCCTTACTGCTTTACTATCTGACCTATCCCTTATCCACTACTTGATGACTCCTACATTCCTTTCTGACCTTTCAGTTTTCCCTCACCTTGCAGTTTCCACTTTCTTCTCTTCAGCTTGTACTAATCATGTTTCCTGGAATCAGCTTTCACTCCCAGCTCTCTCTTCTTGAACTCCAGTTCTCCCTTCTCTTCCAGTTCTTGCTGTTTCTTAGCTATTGTTTTCTCTTTCCAGTTTTCTAAAGAATGTAAGTGCAACCCTTTCTGGCAGAGAACATGGGCCACATTCCTCAGTGTTTCATTGGTATAAATAAAAGAGGTCTATTGACCTTGATGGTGTTAGTGGAGATTTGCATCAGCAGGACACATTTATTTTCATAAACATATTAATCATATTTTCTCTAAACTGCTGTTTAAAGAGCATTAAGCGATAGCGTTCAGAGCACTTACTTGCTCTAAAATGACATTACAGGATGAGTTTGATGAAATTTTTATTTTATTTGTTTTCTGTTTTCCTACGTGTTTATTTTAGTTGCAGTAAATAGTTCACTGGGGGTTTATGTCAATAAGGAAGACAAGCCTTACATAGTCAAATGTTTTCTAGTTCTAAAAAAGCTCCTTGTGCCTTGCTGCACTCCTTGTTCTTCCAGTCCTCGGCTCTCCATACTCAATGCTGCAGGCTGTATCACTTCCTATGATTCTAGGTTTGTCCTTTGCACACATAGATCCAGAAACCTTGCCAAGGCCTCCCGTTATTGACTTGAGCATATCACTATTTAAAAGCTAGGATTGCCTGTGGCTGGACCTGCAGGTCCATCTCCTGCTTCTGTTATAGTCTTTTCTCCATGCCTAACTCAGCCAACTTGCATCATACCTGGCTGACAGCATTCCATGTCATTTCCATTGTGGGTACACATGCCAGCAGAGGATGGAGAATTAAATTACCATACCCCAGAGACNGCAGGACTGTATTTGTCCTTATTAGAAAGCCTTATGAAATGTTCCTCAGTGCTGTCCATTGTAATACAAATGTGGGTTTTTTTGGGATAGCTGGAAGATACATTATGCAAAGCTGGGGCATTCATAAGCTTGCTTCACACACTGGCATCCTTGTGTTTTGATGTTGGTTCTTGCATTTCTTTCTCACATGCCTAGGCCTTAGCATGTGCAAGGGAACATGCACATGATAAATGGGAACCCTGCAAATGTTGGATGCAGTTGAAAAACTGCCATCATCTCTTTAAAGCCATAGTTCAAATGCATCTCAGATTTAATCATCTTCACGTGCAGATTCAAGCTAGGCACATGGATTGGGTATTAATACCTACAAGTTTGAGCTAATGGGCTTAGCAGTGAGTAAGCAGGTACAGATGTCAAGACTCTGCAAGCTGCTTGATTAGTGTATAAAACTGAAGGTGCTGCAGGAACAGGTGGGCTTGGGTGTGTGGATGGAAGACAAAAAAGGAGGTGTGGATAGATCTGAGGTAATTCTGTGTATTTTCACAGCAGTTCTGCCCAATACTCCATCTGTGCTTGTGTGCTGCACACAGAAGGGACGGCGTATCCCTTTTGGATCACTGGAGGAAGGGTGATTTTGAAGATTGTGATAAGCACTGCACATGGGGTAGTAATGCATAACCAGAACAGAAAATGCTGAAGTGTCCTATAGGACAGTGTGCTAAATACCTTTGGTAACCTTTTCAATCTTCCTTCTGCTGTTCTTTGTCTAGTTTCCTTCAGTCAGGCAAAACTCAACTGTTATTTTCCCTTTCTTTTTCCTGCACAACAGTGATCTGAGAAGGAGCATCTTCTGAGCTAAAATAGAAGAGCAGAGGGATAGAAGTGGGATAGAAGTTTAAACACAGACAGAGCACTGTGTGCAAATAGAAGTAGCTAGAGAAACTGAAAATATATATTTTGATTCTTTGCCATATCAGATCTCTATTCCTGGTTTTCCGGAAGTTACACTGGGCCTGAAACTTTTATTCACAGATTCTCCTATTCTTCAGAAATTCAGTAAAGAACTCCAAAACAGTCATGCTTAGAGTTTGAACTCTGACCATTTGATTCTTGTATTTAGGTTTTTCAAAGCTGACTGTCTTAGGACGTTACCGCTATATGCTGCTTCTGTCACACTCTCCTTTAGAAATCAGTCTGGTGGTACTTCCTGTGAGCTTGACCAGGAAATCAAGAAATCTTGCATCAGCATGACAGCAGCAAACACAGGCATACAGGGTATCTTTGAACTGGAAGCAAGATCAGGTTTTTGTGGTGGCATTTATGAAGAAATTTGATTAAATATAGTCACCATCCCTTTCTCTTGGCCTTATTATGTCCCTAAGCAGGGAATAATGTAGGGGTTTCTAATCTAAGTTTCTGATGGGTGCTTGGTTGCAGAACATTACTCTCAGTCTCTTCATGTGAGTTGTTGTTGCAGGATCCCAATTTTGTTGCTGTTATGTGCTCTGCATTTACAGGAGTGAGGGCTTTTCTTCATTAATTCTTCTTATTACTCTTTCCTAGAAAGATGACTCTTATGACAAAATTGAACATATATTAGAAATCAGGAGCTTTGGTTTGGCTTGACTTTATCATTTAAAGAACTAAAGTGACTCAGGATGCACAAACCAGGTTTTCCAAAGAATTTACTTCAGAAGTGCAAGACTTGACATTTAAACAATGAGAAATCCAAATCATCACCTACTGCTTCCTTGACACCCGGTGAATCTTCTCGCTGTACCCAAATAGAATAAATTTGGAATAGGAAAGGAAGTGACACTCAAGAGTACTTGAGAATCTGGAACTCTCAAATGCAAGAAAAGAGAGAAATAAACAGCACAAAGCAAAAGAAATAAAGAAACAAACAAGAAAGGCAGAAGGAACTGTATTGGGCTGAATAGAGAAAAATTTTAATTCAACATCCCCTGACAACTTTTAAGACCGTTCGCAGTATGGTACTAGGACAGCATGAAAGTATTCCCTTGGTAATCCCATACTTCCTAAAAGTCTTGACACAAGTAAAGATCCAAAGGCAAAGAAAGCTTGCTTCCCTTTTTTATAAGATTTCCACAGATACATAATTAATTCTTGTATCCTCTGTTCTGCTCTGACTATGTCACTTTAGGTTCAACTGTTTCATCCTCTTGAGGATTTCTAAGGGAACAAAACCTCAGCCTGGAACAACTGGATTTTATTCCTTTGTGTCATGTCACCTCTTTTCTTGATTAACTGGAACAAGTATCTAGGGGAGAAAGGAGTCTGTGGCTGCTGGGTAATCTGGTTCAGGAGGTTTCTTTAACAGGTAGATCAATAACAGCTTCTTCCAGATGCCGTTTCCTTGATTGATCTGGTTGACTTTTTCCCTTTTCATCATCCTTTTTTCTCTTGGCACTTCACTTTAATTCATCGATGAATGACCCTCCCCCTCTTCAGATGCCACTGCATATTAACTGCTGCCTGGCCATTCTAGGGACTTTGTGTGTCCCTAGCCACAGGACCCTTATGTAAGAAAAACAAAAACAAACAAACAAACAAAACCCACAAAACACCCCCAGACAAAGTCTCATCGAATAGCTTTTTCTGAGAAAGGTAGTGGGCTGCTTGGTCCCAATGTTTCTTGCAGGAACCAAGTCTCACCTGACAAGGAGGGCAGGTCAGTAGCTCACTTGGTCATGCAGAGCCAGCACAGACCCAACAGGGTTTATTAGTCAGGGCTCTGCACCCCATCTTGCTGGTAAGAGCCATGCTCTGCTGCCAGCACTTCATCTCTCTTCCCAGCCTCACCTCCTGTACATGCAGAAGACACTTTCTTTAGAAAGTGACCAAAGAGTAAAGCATGCAGGTCCCCCATTCCATCATTATCCTTGATAAAGTATGTTGTGTAAACATCTGCACCCTTATCACAATGAGTGACCATAAAGCTCTCATGTACCTGTAAGAGCACTGAGTCCCTCACAATAGAGTGCTCCCTGGTTTATGAGGCTGCATGCCAGCGTGGGATCGTCCACTCACTAATTTACACAGTTCAAAAGCCCCAGCAACTGGTTCCATCTCACCTTTCAGCACGGCTGAATTTTTTTCGTTGGAAAAATGAAAACATTTTTCTTTGGAAAATTGTTTCCAATTAACATTTTTTCATTGGAAAGTTCCTTTTGCTCTTGCAATATTTCTTTGAAGTGTTGTTTTATCATTTCTGAATCAAGAAACTGTAGAAACACTTTGGTTTCATCTAAATGCAATGCTTCCGATTCTCTAAACCAAATGTTTGCATGCGTATTAAAATTTTATTTCATAGGAAATGTCAAAGTTGTTTGGCTTTGTTCTGACTTAGAATGAAATAAAATCTTGATGTTGCTTTCAGCATGGAGCAAACAAAACAAAAAAAAACCCAAAAGCTCTCAGCAGGAAAAGTCTCCAGGTCTCTAACCTAATCCAGGAAAACTGGTGGGTTTGTCTATGTTGAGATTTCCCCCAAACTCCACCACAGTGCACACCTCTGCTGATCATGAAAATGGGGGATTTAGCAGGATACTGCTATGTTTCCCTATGACAAAGTATTGTCTAAATCTTTTGTGTAGGCAAAATATTGGGAATTGGTCTGCCAGTACATCAGGTGAGCTGCACTCACCCAAAATGAGGCAAGGTTGAAATACAAAATAAGCAAAGCTCAGCAGAGCCATAAATTGCCAGACAGAGGTGCTTATTGGCTTTTGGCAAACTACCAGCATTTCTTCATACAGGGTTGCGAGAGTCCCTTTTGAGTTCACTGAGGATTCACCAGCCAGTCATCAGGCCTGAGACCTTTGTGCATCCGTTCCATTGCTTTGATTAATTTGGGAGGAGAGACGCAAACGCACATATCCAGTGATCCAACCTAAAAGCATTCCAACCCAAAAAGGATTTTGAAGAGAAATTGCCTCTGGATTTTCAGATTCATGAGTCTTCAAGGGGCACCTTTTGAGATAAACTTAATTAAGCAAGTCATTCTATTAGTCAGTTCTAATTACTCATGCAAATCACAAGTGCTCTGGTCTGTGGTTAAGTGAAACCTGATTTGATCCCAAGTGCAGCCAGGCTCAGTAAGTCCAGTGGGTATTTTCAAGAACGTGCCTTTACTGATCTTTCTGCTTCTTTCCAAATACAGTAATCTTCTGAAGACTGTAATGTGAATTGATTAGTTATCATGGGACAAAATCCTATTACCCTAAACAGTGAGAAACGGGGATGGAGAGCAGAGTATGGATAACAGGAACTCTTTCTCTCCGTCTATTTGGTACACACGTGTGTGCCTGTGCACAGAAGATCAAGGCTATGGGCATGTAACAGGGAAGGCATACTATGTGTGTGAAATCTTTTCTAAGTCAAAAGAGCTGTCTGCCTTTTCAAAGCAGAAATCTGCAGTGACTGTTTCCTGGGACCCAGGGAGCCAAATTTGTCAAAGGGACATGACTCAGAGTAGGGCATGATCCTGTGTGACTTGGGGCCCAAATATGCCATTCTCCATCTTAATCTCACTAGGTAAGACAGGTGTGAATAACTCAGTATTAGCCCAACAGCGAATCTGGATGGCAGAGGTAAATGAGTGAGTGATTGCTGGCTTCACCTTGATTGATTTGCGTAACACACTGGTGTTGGTTAAAGGGCTGCAAACATGGGTTTTTTCTTTTCCTTGCCTTTAAAGTGTCAGCAGCATAAATATTCATTAGCATAAGAGTAGTGTTAAAACTTCAAAAAGGGTCCTCTTGCACAGACTCAGCTGTGAGACCTAGGCTTTGATTGCATCAGAGTAGAGAAACTCCTTTTCCTTGGCCTGGGATTTCCCCAGTACCCAGCTGTTGTCATCTCCAGTGAACGGCATTCACAGTATGCCAATGGAGCCGAGGGCCTTATCCATACAAGCTTCAAGGCAGAGCACACTACTTCCAGCAGCTTGAATGCATCATCCCTGACCTGAGCTCCATGGAGCTCAGCCACTGGCTGAAGAATCTCAGGATTGTGGGTTCACTGTGATTATTAATATATTTGCATGCATGCATGCTAACCCTGTACACACACATCCATGTGCATTCTCCCTCCCTTTCGCACTTGCTTGCATGACTGGCAAAATGAGCTACAAGCAGATAAAAATTGAAACACAGAAGAGAGCAAATTACAACATGTTCAATTATCTTTTTCTAAATCATTCTTCATCTCTGCTCTACTCGGTGCCTGGTAATGCTCCCTTTGTAATCTGACAAGGGCATTTTTTTTCTCCCTTGTCTTATCCCCTCTCTTGGGTGGCAACGTGGACACAGAGGGAGAATGTGGGGAGAAGTCCTGTGGCAGGGCCAAACAATTCAGGCTGTGTTAAATGGAGATCCAAAGGACCAACACTGCTCAACAGCCTGAGTAAGGGGTTCGTTCTCTGAAAATTATAAATGTTTTTTTCTTGTTGCATGCAAATACTACAGTGGCAAACACTGATTCCCTCCGCAATACTTTCTTGTCAGGGAGGCAGGCAGAGGTAGCTTTGCCTTTTTTACTTCCTCGCTGTTGTACTGCACGCTGACACCCACGGCCAACTTGCTGCTGGCTTCACCCAGGGCTTTGCTAATTAACCAGCTCTATCTCCTGGTCCTTGCACCAGCGCAGCGAGATAAGAAGAACTCGAGACCCCAGGTAGTCCTGGCTGCCGTCAGTTTTCCTACTCCTTTCAAAGGTTATGGATTTGTTGCTTCATTTCTGATTCCTTTGAGAAGGGAACTTTAGCATTGCTTCTGGATTGACAGAGCTGGGTATGAAATTTTTCTGCCTGGTTATTGGAGGGATGCTCCTTCCATATCCCTGAAGACTGGCACAAAGGGATCACCTTTTGTGTTGAGAGGAGGTTTTGTTCTTTATGGTCTATTTAGCTCTTGGCCTCTCTACTGAGAAACTGTCTCTGAATATAGAGTCAAGCACAGTAGTAATAGTTTTAATAATGAGGATACCCGTCTGCAGTAAAACAAGATTACAGCAAGACATTTTATGCCGTTCACATGTAAGTTAGGAATGACTTCTGGTGATGCCAGCAGGTATTGCATTAGAGGACTGAACAATAAATGCAACAAATTGCCCATTAAAATTGGGAGAAATTTCTTCAAGTAATGAAACATATTTAAACGTGTGTATTATAAAGGTGAAATGGTTGAGCAGCTTCCAAGTCGTATTATGTCTGGTAAAGAGCCTGGTCAGCTTAAATCTGGAAAGGAATATTTTGTGGTTTAAAGTAAAAGCAGCTTTTTTTTTAAATAATTGTTATTAGTACCAGTATGGTAGAGTTAATGGGATGTCATTGTACAGATAAGAAGAGACTGGAGGAGAAGAACTGTAAGCAATCCAAAGCACTTGTACTGCAAATACCTAGATAAAACAAAGGATGGCAAAAAGCAATTGTTTTCATCCCTGTTTGTGGAAGGACTGTCTTGCCCACGCTTGCTCAAAGACCTGTCAGGGGAACTGGAAGCTTAATCCATCTTCTGGGAATCTTAGCTAATATTTAGCTCTAAAACAATGTTTTCTTTTGGTTATCATCTATGTCCATCTTTCAGGAGAAGACTTCAATTTGGCATGTCGTCCTCAGTCATTCTAGCAGACATGAAGATATTCTTAAACTATCAGTCCAAAAACCCAAATGGAAGAGCAGTGCATTCATGCTGAAAACTAATGAGAGCACTTAATGAGAAAGAAATTGCATTGTTGAGACTTTGCAATTATTAAACCCCTGCCAAAAAATCAGCGAAAGTAAGAATATCCTTTTGTATTATCTCCAGTTAAAATATGGGAAAATAGGGACATAACGGGGCTGTTATTTAACCAGCGTCACATACACTAAAACAGGGACAACCTTTTTAAGAACTACATATTATCAAATATAACATCATAGTTCAAGCCAATAAAATGCAAAATGGAGACAATCATGGTATCACATAAATGACAGTTGAGATGCTCCAAACTGAGCTGCAGGGACTTGCATGTTTTGAGTAGCAATTCAAAACACTTTTAGTAAGAGGCCACAGAAATTGAGTCCCTAAATCATTGGCCATTTTTGCAAATGTAGGCCTAGGGTTTTTAAAATTCACTTTTAATAATTTAAAGTGTCATCTAGGGACATAACATTTGGGTTTAAATTTATGGAACCAATTGAATATGTGATATAAATCTATATCACTCAGCAGTTACTCCAGGAGTGAATCTTCAAGAGATTTTTATCTTGATAGTGGCCCTTTAAAAGAAAAGGAACAGTAAGGTAGTGAATTGAAACAACTCAGCATCTCTCTTGTGTTTGTCTTTGATAAACACTGCAATTTATTTAAAGCACATGGAAGGGCAAAAAAATATGGCAAAGTTAAATCCCAACAAATTGTTTTATATTTACAAATGAATTAGATTATTTGCATTTGTTGTGTTTTTGGGTTTCTTTGAAACTGCAAATTAATGAGAAAAAATTATTTCCAAATCTTATTTTACTTAAAGGCGAGTTTAGCAGAGGCAATTTGCATGTAAATCAACGTTTACCTGACGTGTGCAATTTCCACAGTTAGATAAACCATAACATGAAACAGATGAAAGACATGGGAACTGTATAAAAATTCTTTGAAAGATAATAGGCAGCAGTTTGCAATAAATATTCATTAAGTGAGAGAGTGCCCTGTTCTCTCTCTATGCTGCTATCCGTACAGCACTCACCTCTTTCCGACAGCATCCTTGTTGCATATCTTTGCTCTCCTATTTCTTCCTTATTTAATCTGTCTGCTTTCTTGCACTGTAGCATGGGTCACTTTCATTATGGGATGGTCTGTGCACTTCCACCATCAGTCTGTGTTTGTGCAATTTACCATGCAGACTGGGAAGGAGGCATGTGAAAAAATCACCAGGAAGGCAAGAGCTATTCCCAAGCTAGGAATTAGCAACTCTAGGCAAAGCAAGCAGTTGCTGGGAGCAGGGGACAGTAGGCTTCTAGGAGGTGAGGGCAGATGTGTCCCTGCTGTGACTCACCTGCCAGCTTTTCCTGACAAACAGCCTCTGCAAGCCAGGCTAGATACATATTCTGCCACTACTTCACTACAGCTTAGGGAGAGTTGGGATGTAGGACAGGTGATAGTGATGGACAAGAAAGTACTCAGAGACAGAAAGCTGAGTGACCACTTAGCTGTCCCTATCCCTTTTGTGTTTGTGAAAAGAAAAGCTTTTTTGCCACAGGTCTAGTCCATATCCCTGGGGCAGCAATGGTTTAATTTGGCTGATCCCAACATGTAAAGCTTTGAGCGAGCTTTCTAGGGTAGAACTGTGAATAAAGGGATGTCTGAAAGAAGTACAGGCCACAGAAAACCATGTGCCAAGTCTTGTGTGCATCTATGATGTCAGTTGCCCTTTTGATAGTTCTCACATACACAGGTAGCATCAGAGATGTTGCCAGAGTCTTTAGAAGTCTTTGGAACTTCTGGAAGCGATTGAGCATGCTCATAATTTTGGCCAAATACCTGATACTTCAGCTGAGGTAGACCAGACAATTGCCACACTAAGAATATGGCTGATGTTCTGAAACCTGCAGTTTTAAAAACAACTGGTATGTGACCAGTTGAAATATCTATGTTACACATAGCAGTGATTTCACCTGCATTTTCTTGTGTGTATCTTCTGCTACTATTATCACCATGGTGTCTGATCGCATGCCTAGAGAGCCATCTAAAGCTGTGATGTATGGCCAGATTGGGGACTGGCAATATGCTGTGAAATTACAATAGCAGGAGGTTTGAAACATATCTGTGAGGGCTATGTTCCCACTCCCCAAAATAAGCTATTTTCTCAAATAACTGATCTCATGTTTGATAGGCAGTATGCTACTCGTGTTGCACGCCAGGATTTCCCCATGAGCAGCAGGCAAACACATGCTTGTTCAGATGGCTACTGCAGAGCAGACCTTCTTTAGGACAGACCTTGCTGAAGCCCATCACCTTTCACCACAGCCAGACTGTGGGCTCGTGGGACCCTGCTGTTCTCACAGTTGAAATGCACATCCCATCGCTTTACTGATTGTGTAAGAGTCATCTGTCATCTTCCTTTCCTAAACTCCACCTCATTCCATCCTGCCAGCCTGCCAGACCCCACCAGAGCACGCCTCTGCAGCTTAGTCTGTCCTTGGGAACAGTCATCAACTTTCCTGCTGCCTCCTGTGCCTGTACTGTAAGGCTCTATGACCACTTTTAGATACAGAGCCAACTCAATTCGCTCACGCTCTCTATTTACATTTAATATCCCTTAAATGATTAAAGCAAACATTCCTAATTAAATGTTAACGTGCTGTAAGTGTCTGCAGCAAAAGTATTGTCCCCACCCCTCTAATCTCACATATGTGGACATAGCACCTGGACTTAAGGAGAAAATTACTTTTTGAAACTTTGATGGAGGAAGCACGAATAACTTATCTAGTCATCCCCATTAAGTATACTCTTTGCCCTTGGGAAGATTATCGTGCTGCTGGGTGCTCAGGGCTGTAGGATGGCAGTCTCTGTGTGTTCAGGGCCTCATGTGGTTGGCACAGCACAGGACAGATTCAAGCCTGCAGTGACTCTGTGGTTGAAGAAACAAGAAGCAGAACACATCATTATACAAATGAGAATCAGATGTGCATTGAAGTAGTTTTGTACCTATATATATGTGTATACATATATATGTATATATATATAAGTGCCGTTAAAGAGACAGCAGCAGGTTAGATTGTTTGAATTTCTCAGTTTGCTTTTTGTTCCAATTGAACAGTGGAGTTTTGCTGATTTCCTATTTTTCTCCAAAAAAAGGTTCTTCCCCACCCTGCTAGACTGTGCCAACACTTCTTCTGTGGTGTCTCACTATTTACTGCAACACCCATTGCTGTAGTCAACAGAATTCCTGAGGAAGGTGTTTCTACAGTTTGACTCCCTCTGCTGACTATTTCTGCAACACCAACATAACAGAGTTTAAAAGGTGGTGAGATTTGCTATGGTGCCAGGATATTCCTTGAGCAGGGTTGTAACTGTAATACAGCTCTGTGTGCTCCCTGCAATCACCTTTCCTGTACCTCAGACAGACACTGAGATACACAGACAGGAAACTGGTGCACTTGCCCATTTTTGCCACTTTGCTTTCAGTCAAACTCATTTTTTAAGGTTTTTTTTTAGAAGTTTGTTGAGCGGTGAAGTGTTTCAGAGAGAGCTTTTGTTTTGAGGTCAGTGCAGTATTTCAAAGATGTGCTCCCGGTTCTTGATTTCTTTTATGGTGAGTAACTTTATTATTTCATAACTTTTTGGTTTTTCAGTGTTTAAAGTCAGTCTCCTGGAAATTATTTTCTTTTTATGCAGACAAGACAGATGAGTTTAAATAACATTTTAAGTCCAGAATAGGTTTCTCTCTAGAAGTTCCCTGTGCACAATATTTTGGTTCATTCCAGTTATGTCAGTGTTCAATATTTGAAAAGATGTGGGACAGCTGTCTGCATCTTGGCTACTGAGAACATCTTAATTTGCCTAGGATCTGAACAGTAGACTGTGTCCTCACATGGTTTAGTTCCAGAATGGCTCCAGTGAACTTTTCAGTCTCAGTCCCTCATTTTGCAGATCCTAAAGCAATGAAGTATCAGCCATAAAAATGCTTGCAAGCCATTTTCAGATTGAACAGTTACTGAGGGAAGGCAAGGTGGCAACAGAAGTACTTTTCTGCTGTCAGGAAGACAGCTTCTTAGGCATGCCTCCTATATTGAGGTTGTCATCTAAGTCTTTTATCATTATATTGAAGATGATGATGATGATTTTCTTTGCTTGATGGCAGTGTAGTGGGTTGGATTCTACTCACCTAAGACTTCAAGAGACATAAAAAAAGATGTCCTGAATTTGTTCAAGGCTGCTCTTTGCAGTGTTCTACACTTTATTGAAAGAACTGTTAATGTTCATCAAGCTAGAGAAAAGCACCTCTCTCTCTAGGCCCTTGGATGTGCCAGTCATCACTGTTTTAGACATACCTGAATAAATTATGACACTTACTAGTGGCTGACCCCACAGAACAGGTGACAATCTACTCCAGCTATTAAATATGAAACAACAAACTGAACACTCACTTGTGAAATGCTTTTTTTAGTTGGCAAAGGCCTGTGGTTTCACAGCTTATGGTTCAATTTTCCTAGTCCCAGCTCTCCAGATGTGTCTGTGTGCATGTAGACAAGAAACTGGATATAGTTGCCCAGGTAAACAGGAATGAGCTGGACAAAGAATGAAAGCTGTGCCTCTTGGGTGCCAAACAAGATTTGCTCAGCTTTCCTTTGGTAACACCTACTTCATGGGGTACTAGAAATATTGCATTCCTTGGTACTGAAAGGCTCTTTGTTGGAACTTGTTCCAGACTGTTTCTGGAAGAGTGAGCAAGTTCCCTTATGGCTTTGTTTTAGAAGGCTTACAAGGCAAATGCTCAAGTCACCTTCATTCATGTCAAGTTCCTGCAGGAGGAAAAACAGCATAAAACAGAAGCTACAGGTATAGCATTTGTTTAAGAGGATGCTGTCAGGCCCTTTAAGCACAAATACCAAGTATGTCTTCAAAGTTCTGAATTCTCCTGAGGACCATGCTCTATATTCCACTACAGTAGTCTTGGTTTTTAAAGCCAGTCCTCTGGTACTTAGCAATCTGAAGGAAATAAAAGATCCTTTCAAGCAGAGATTAAAAAAAAATACTCATGGTTGATGGCATGGAAAGGTAGTCTAGTATTCTGGGCAGCAGCTTAACTTTTTGATGTCCATGCTCAAACCCCCAAGGCACACAGTTGCTCTTTCAATGGCGATTCACATGTGCTAATTTTTCCCTGCCTCAGTTGTCCATCCATAAAATGGGGTGATAAGTTTGTGAAGATAAATGCTTGCAGTGTTATGTAGCATTCACACCCTGAGATGACAGAGTTGCAAGCAAGCAAGTAAAATGCTCCTGATTAGAAGTCAAAGTTTCGCATTGAATCCCATGTTCTTTACTGCTGCTGAGCATTCAGGTGATTAAAGTTAACAATTTGCATGCTGCTGTCAAGTTCTGATTAATGTAAAAATATTTACTTGCACAAGGAAGTAGAGTTCAAAAGCAGTGGCATTTCATGTATTTTAGATCAGCCAGTTAGGATACAGAAGCTGTGCTATGTGACTCAGGTGAATATTGCAAATCTCTCTGTAGTTAACCAGATGTTTAATGCCACTAGCTCAAGAAAGGCACAGGGGCTACTTTTAAGCTACACAGGAGAAAAACACTATTTCCAACTCATTTGAAGGGGTCATATTCAAGGTACAAAAATGAAATTAGGGAGCGTGGGTTAAGGAAATGAGTAAATGACCTTGATTATTTCATCCAAAGGTCATATGATGCTTTCCGATAAATCCAAAGAGAAACATAAGCCCCTCTCTTTTCCTGTTCAGTTTACAAACCAGTGCAACTGATAATGTTTCTCATTGAATGGTTCATCCAATACCAGAAAATAGTACCCTTAGAGCGGTTATTTATACAACATATTAAATATATTTTGACTGCATTTCATAAATTTCCAATTTTCACAATAACTGATATTGTTCAAAGTCCCGCCTTACACATCCTGTGACTATGGTGTAATCGCAGGTTTCTTGTGTTTGAATGGAAAATATCCTTTTTCTTTTTGTAGATGTGAAAAATAACTTGAAAGCATGACTCATAAAGGCTTAAAGCCTAAATTTCAAATTAGAAATTCAACACGCATGTTTTTAAATCTCACAGTCTTTAAGACAATCTTGGGATTATTTTTTTAGCTTTAGCTCATTATTTTTGACATTATTTTTGTTTGGGGATGATGATTCTGTAGCTGAATGTTGCAGGGTTGCCTGGTTCCATTGTGCCTGTTCATCTTTGTTCGTGTATGCAACAGTAGCTGAAGTAAAGGTTGTGGTCGTGACGTTCATGTTACTGCTAAACTTCTGATATTTCTTCACTGGGACATCATATCTTTTTTAAAACAGATTTAAATTAAATGCTTAGGGTGTCTGTACCAGCAGAATATTCATACTGTCTTTTAGATTGTTCTGGGATTGGGAAGCACAGCCAACGGGCAAATATTAACATATCTTTGAACCTTATGAACCTCCTGGGAAATGTTATAGCACTAACATTCAATATCTACCAAATTATTGAGAATTATATGACACCTATCAGTCACTTTGATGTTCATGGGACCTGAGCAGTCTGTATCTGACTCACCTCTTGCCTTGTGACTGGTCTACCCTTGTGCAAAGTGATTCTCTCTTCCAAGCCTTCCTTGCTGATTGCAGCACATCTCTTTCGGTGTTTGTGAATATGTTTCCGTGCCACTTTTATTCCCTCTCACAAAGCTGTTTCAACCTAGACTGTCTCTTGTCTTGTGCCTGTTTTCTTCTGTTCAGCTGACAACGATGCAACCTATGCTGACCAGCAGAGCCCCGTTATTATGACTAGCTCCAGTCACCTGTATGGTGTATTCCTGTCTCCTGTATTTGCAGCCCTTATGCACTCCATCAGGATGACTTAGCTGGTTCCTTTTCCTTGTTCCAGTGCTGTGTTACCAGCACCATAAAGCAGCCTGCATGTTGCACAGCCAGCTACCCCGAGATGCGTGCAGTGCTGATCTCTTCTTGGTGATTTTGCTACATGTCAGCTCTTTCTTGCTTGTGGTGTGCAGCAAATTTTATTTTGGCTTATGCCAAAGTCACTAGTTCTGTAGCATTTGCAGAAGGAGACAGTTTATTTAGTGTAGGAAATATATCTCCCCACCTATGGGACATTGTAATTTTTCTTCTGTGGAGAGACCCTTGGTAACATAGTAGTGGGACTCACAAAGATTTTTTTTACCTACTTGAGATTTATTTAAATCTTCATATTTCATTTTGAGAACAATCCAGCTGATTAAAATCCATAATATTTTCAGTTACAAAAGTTTTGACAGCATAAATCTAGTTTTTGCATTTTCTTATATCATTAAACTGTTCTACTCTATGCTAATGCTTAGTAAAGAGGGTTATTAGCACTAAGGGTGAACCTTAAAAGGATTGGAGGTTTGATTCATCTATGAAGCACCGACAAATTTGGATTAATTATTCAAATCTAATCCAAACCTCTCGAGTCTGCAAAATTGGGCTGGAAGTCTCAAGAGAACAGGTTAGCTTGTGGGATTTCTGGTGCTGCCTGCCTAGTTTTCTGATGAGTCTACATAACCAGTAAAACCTTTTTAATGTACCACTTTTCAAAATTTTGTGTGTATTGTAGATTCAGCATTGTCTGAACAATGCAGCTGGTGCCTAAGGTTTTCAGCATGGGTGAGAAATATCACAGTTTTGCCTTTGTTTTGGGTACAGTACCTAGCACTTCCATGGAATCAAGGGTCAGGAGCTTAAAAAGGCAGAGAAGAGGCTGCTAAGATCACTGCATTTTGAAAGTGATTTCCACAGCAACAGCAATGTTCCTTTCATTGCAATGAGGTGTAAATTGCCCCAAATATTGTGAGTTTTTAATTTTTTTTTTAATGTCGTAAGTGATTCTGCTGCAAAATGGTTAGCATTTATTTAGCATGACAAGTAGCTTTGAGTTTCCTAAAGCTCACCATTTAAAACTGTGTACCTACTTAATATTTGATCCTAAATCTGCTTTCAGTTAAGTCCCCTGATGATTAGATGTTCTAGGACTGTAAGAAATAGTCATGTGTCTGGGCAGAAATATATAGCCTGTCAAGACAAAAATTATGCTCTGAGGGACAAGCACTGTGTCTAGCTTTATATTTGCAGAGCAGCTAGCACAGCAGGGTCCCTATCTTTATTTGAGACCTCTAGGAACTACTCCAAGACAAATATCAAATGATAACTCACGCCACTCTGCAAGAGGACTACAGATTTTCAAGAAACACCAGGGAGTTTTGATTTTATGACCCCAAGAGGAATAGCACAGACTTTTTTCTCTGTGTAATGGACAGGGATGCTTGGGCTTCCTTGCTCAGTGACAGACCAGCAGGCAATGCTGACCTGTGTGTCTGACCTGTGATCAAAATTCCTCTAGCTTCTCAAGTACCAGCTTACCTCAGGTAAAAGGAGGTTCAATGGCACTCTGTAGAAGGTAAGACATTCATCCCATTTCTGGGATGCAGACAGAAAGCGTCACAGCTCATGGGTTTTGCAGTAAAAGGCAATTAATTATCACCTCGATGACCTCCTTTGCTATCAAATCACTACTCAAATGATTTTACTACTCTTTATAATGTGGCCAGATCCTGATGATTTTATCCAGCGATTTCAGTGAAAGGAAATGAGAGCTCATCACATTAGAAAACCTTGTATTTTATCTCTGACTTCAGAGAGCTGCTTTTATACACATATGTGTATTTACATACTGTTCCTGTGGTCTTCCTGCATGTCATTTGGAAAGTCTGGTTCTTAATGTCATCCAGTGAATATAAGGCTCAGAATGTATTGGTATGTTTTGACATGCTTTGTGGCTGGAGATCTGACTAAAACCTTCGTTCAGCGCTCTAAAGCACTTCTGGAAATCAGAAAGAGATTTATTTATTTTCTCATATTCAAGAGAATAAATTATCCAGCACACCCCCCCAGTGTAAAATGTTCAAGTGAACATCACTCTGCCAATAACAATAGTAAAAAACATTTCCTAAACCATAAGTTTTTAAACAGTAAAGGTTCACCACGGTGATGAGGTGTGGGACTGGGAGCAGCAGCTTTTTGGATTCCCTTCCTTTGTCCTCTCCATCTCTGGAGAAGAAAACAGGGGCAGCCAAGCCTGGAGTAGCTGCCTTTCTCCATCCCACTGAATTTTAGTGTTGGGTCTATGGAGCTCTACACACCCTAGAGCTCATTTTTGCTGCAGCTGTGCTCCTGTTATCCTGAGAGTCCCAAGGGCAGAGGAGTCAGAAAGGAGGAGATGGCAGGCAGATCAGGACACCTTGTTTCTTCTCCTAAGCAGTCATTTTGTCTCTTTCACCAAGACAACTTTCTGGTGCTGTCATTTTCCTTCCAATGTCTTCCCAAGATGCCACAGCTCACATAATCATTTTGGCACCTGGCTCACCATGATTTCAGTCCCCACAGCTGCTAGTGACTCTCTTTAGTGGCCCCAGTAAGATTTGAGTTCTGTCTCTAGCTCCTTGAGTTGCAATGTTGAAGGGAAGGAAGGGAAAAGAATCCACGGGAAACCCATGTAGGAAAGATGGGGATTCAGTGTCAAACTAAGGGAGAAGGAATAAGAGAATAGGGCAAGGTTGGATGCAGACATCTGGTGGAGGCAGAAAATGTGGGAAAAATAACATTCTCCCAAAGGAATGGGAACCCAACCTTAATGATTCATTGCTGTCAATAGTATTTTCCCTGTATTTGAAACTGGAAAAAACAAACAAACCAACCCACAAAACAAAAACCCACAAACAACAAGAAGCAAAAACAAAAACAACAAAATCCCCAAACCAAAACAAAAACCCAAAACAAACAAAAAACCCTAAACAAACAGAATCAAACCCCACAAAACCCCAAACCACCCAGAAAAAAAATCTCCTAGACCTAAAAACATGTGAGTTTAGGTTTCCCATTAAAATGAAGCAAGAAGGAGCACAGAGAATCCAGGTTTCTGAAGAATGGCAGGAGGGGTCTAATATTTTCAAGTGAGGGGAAAAAAAGAAAAGTTGTGCTATCTCTGCTGTACTCATACTCCATTTCTATTTTAATTACTGGTAAAAGTAAGGAGAAATCAAAATTGATTGCTCTTTTCCCATCCTGAATTAGGGTATGGTGGCAACACCTCCACTCATCAGTCCAGTCAGTCTTCTGGTTTCTATGTTACCTATTGTGCTTCAAGGTCCACTTGTATGGGTTGGAAGGTTAGAGACATGCCCTATTGATCATTCTTTTCCTGAGTCATTGTGCCATGATGAAGGAGGAGGTTTTGGGTCCACAGCTTTTTAGGCAATTAGCAGTTAAAGAATTAAGTTGTTCTTTAAGAAAGTTTAAGCACCCTATCTCCTCTTGTATAAAGAACAAGCTTGACTTAAGGATGACTCAAGTTCCAGCACGCCTTTTGTTCTCCAGATGGAGTTGCCCAACATAACTTCTTTCTATCTTCCTTAGCTAAATTCTACTGCCTGTTTTCTTTCAGTTTTTCTCAGCTCCTCCTGTTGCAGATGGTGGCTTTGCTAAGACCTAGTTGAGAGGAGAGAGCTCTCTCCGTGGGGAATGTGCATTCTTCCTTCAAAGGTTTTCTTGGTTTGGGATTTGGGGTTATTCTGTTTGCTTTTTCTGTATTCCGTGTTCCTGAGATGTCATAGTGGCCCCACTAACAGCTGTCAGCCCCCTCAACAGAGAGACCAGCAGACCAACCAGAAAACAAAGAAGACACGAAACGAAATTCAAAATGTGTTCAGAGAAACATGTTACTTCAAAGGCAAGCATAGAGGTCCCCCCGGAGCTCATTACTCTAGTCAGTGCAGGGGAGGGGTAAGGGAGAGTGTGAAGTGGGAAGCAGTGTGTATCCTTTTCCAAAACTATAAGGAACATCACAGCCTGTGAATAATATCCCACTCCCTATTTCTTTCCATGGGTCTACCTGTCCTGGTCTCCTTTCCATCTTAGCACCTTAGTCTCCTCAGAGGTGGGCTGGGCAGGTGTACTGGGGAAAGATGCCTGCTCTCAAACACACTTACATGAATCTTCCTCCAAGTAAAGTACTTTTCACACAGACAACTTACATTGTAGTAGCTCTTGTCAGTGCCATGTGGGCACACTGGAAAACTTGCCACCAGGAAATGGGACCAGTATCCATTACATGTTTGCTTCTCCATCTCTCCAGAGACTGTCAACCTGGTAGGCAAGTGAAACCTGAGTGCTGTTGTAGATGCTGTGCCCTTTGGGCATTTGGGAATTGTTTTATATTAGACCTATCAAATTATTTTTGGATGGACTACTGTCCTGAGATCACAGCCTTTCTGCGAATTTCTTTAGCCAGTGAGCTTGCAGGTTCCCCTATAAAAAAAAGGTTATTCTAAAATTATTTTTTAACAATTCTGCTGACAAGAGTTTTGTATCTCGTCACTTCAGTCTGTTCAGCTAGTCTGTCTTTCGTGACAGCTCAACAGAAAAAGCAAGGGTAAGGCAAGCAGGTAATGGATCATCTCACAAAAATTGGCCCTGATTCTTCAGTTTTTGCTGAGGTAGACAACTCACAGTACACTGAGGTTATTTCACCCACATGAGAACTATATGATGTAGGAGTATGAATTTTATGTCATATATGAAGGAGGAAAGACTTACAGAAAGATACACTGTGCATGGATTTTGTGCCAGCACTGCAGCATGTTCCTTTCCTTCTTTGCTGCTTGCCTAGTGTGTTATACAGAGGTGTCTGTGAATAGCATAATGAAATAGTATTATAGGATGCCGTGGAGAGGCAGAGGAATGATGGCATTGTACACAGCTTTTCTTCACTGAGGGAGTGTTAATGGAGTTAACTGAGTTACTGCACACACAGGTGTGTGAGCTGGTAAGATCTGTGATAGTGGCAGGCGTGCTTGTAGTGTTCTGCACAGACTGCATGGTGCTGGGAAAGCAAGAGGATGAGAGCAGAGAAAGGCTATGTGATTTCACATGCCTTGTGTGGAGTGGCGAGGTGTGATAACCAGCCTGGGACATTGGAACCTGTCCTCAGAACTAGTGGGGACATTGCGAGGCAATAAAGCACATAGATGTGGAGTGTGAGAAACGCTGTGAGGAGTCAGCATGCTGGATATCACACGCAGCACATAGTGTGATGCTGTCTCGTTGGAGGGAGAATATAGCAGAGCCAGCCCATGTTTCAGGGCTTCTAACAGCATTCCCTTGACTTTGATCGTTTGCCATTCAGTCTCCCCATACGCAGGCAAGACCCACTGATCTGGGAAACTATTGCAGCTGTTGCTATAAGCCTCCAGAAGGATCTAAAAGCTAATTGCAACAGCCAAACCAGCTGTTAGAATAAGGACAACATTCTCAGTCCTCAGATCCTGGCTTGTCCCTATGGGATGGAATTTCTTCTTCAGCTCTAGGAGGCTAAGGGGAAGCAGCTGGGTTTTTTGCTGAACCTCCACTAACTAGGCCAGGAGAGACTTTTCAGCCAATCAGGAGACTGAAAACTAAACAGCTGCTGTCATTTCAGGCCAGAGTATAAAAGTTTTTACAAGGGACAGGGATGATGTGTTTCATCAATGCACAGTGTAGTTTGCCTTTCTATTTTTTTAACTATTTCATTTCTTGATGCAGTAGAGGCTGACTGGACTGAACCCCTGTAGGTCACTGTATGATTATCAACTGTGCCAGGAGAATGACATTTCAGCTCCCACCTTTCCTTCCTTTAAAAGCTAGTAAGGATTATCTGCCTTCTGCATCCTGGGCTTGCTGTAGCAAGACTGGGGAAAAGCAACTGTGGTGCACATGAGCAAAAAGATACTACAGGGTGATGGCAGTAATGGTGGGGAGTCTGCTGCCTGCAGTTGTTGTGTATTTTTATTTACTTCCTCCCAGGTGTGATAGCCTGGAAGTAATTTCCCTCATTTCACTGTTATGGGGGAAAGCTTTTCATCGCAAGGCAAGAAAGGTGAGCTAAGGACAGTGAAAGACAGTGGCTTGTATAATCACCCAGGGGGCTGGGCACCTCTGAGAACCATGCAATCAGTAGATACTACTTGCAGCTGCAAACCTGGCTCTGCCACCTAGTTAATAAGCTCATTTGGACTCTCATAGGTCTTGATGGAGGCACTGGAGTGTGTCTGTTCTGCAGTCACTAGGATGATCCACTTACTCAAATTATCCATTTTTTCCTTGTCCTGTAGGGCATCCCTGTTATCTTCCCTCCCTATTATCCAAGATAATAGAGAGCTGACTTGCAATAATGCAGTCACAATGGCTCCATAGTGTCTGAATGATTCCCATGTGATTGACATCGTGTGTCTGTCTGAAGCTTCCTGAAGAGCAATTCTCCATCAACACTTCTTTCAGTGGTAGGCATTAGGCAGAACAGGATCCTGTAGTGCAAGTCTGTTAAAGCCCAAGAAGAAATCTGTTTCCTTATGACAAACAGGAGACATGAATTATACAAATGGAGGATCAATTCTTTATGCTTACATGACTCACTATACATATGGATCGAGGTCATAGGGACCTGGGAGTGTCTCTGTTTTCTGCACAAGGGTTTCCTCAGCTACCTGAACCTATAGGAGATTGCAGATAAGCAACAGAGGGAGCAACAAAATCTCAAGGGTTTTCATGTCTGCCACCAGGCAAAAGCAGGCTGCTCAACTGGAAATGGCAAAGGGGTTTAATCCCAAACTGTCCTTACTCCAGTATGGTGGTTCTTTTCACCACTTGAAGATTCTGGTCTATAACAGAGAAAACATTTAAGAAGATTTAGCCTGTTTGTGCTTTTGAGTGAAGGTTTTCCTTGTTATCATATTCCTAGCCCAACAAGCAGTTCTGGAAACCTCACAAGTAAAGCAGGGGTCTATCTTGGTTTTGTTAACTTAGTGAAGATGGATATAACTCTCACTGAAATTCTAGTCTGTCATCAGAGCTGAGACTTGTGAGGTTCATCACGAATAATCACAGCCCACTGAGGTTCATCTCAGCAGCATGATAATAACGCTTTTGTGCTGTAGGTGGACTGGTGTGAGAATACAGAGCAGGCTCTGTATTCTTCTCCACAACTTGTTCAAAAGCAAAATCTGAGTTCTATGAGTAGCTTCAGTGTTGAAGTGGGGGAGCCCAAAGCATTTCATGGTTTGCAGAGCCTAAGGACCTTCAATCCAGCTTTTTGCTTTGACTTGGCATCCAGATAAACATGAACAACAGCTCATGTAAATGGAGATTCCTAGTGAAGCTGAAAATGCAGTGAAAGGCTCAGCCCCCCATCTGGTGTAAATCATAATACTGACCCATGCACACTGACTTATATTGGCAGACCTTCTAGTCTAGAAGTTATTATAAAACTGATATGCTTTCTATTCAGTAAATATTTTATCTCTAGAGTTTTTTGTACAAGTAATGCTAACTTCAGTTCACAGACCACTGGCTGTTTTGAGGCATTATAGCTTTGACCATTCCTTTGCTTTATGAGAGTGTTTTGCAACTCCTTACCTTTGTGCCATGGCACTTGCTGCCTGAGTAGCGTGCTGCGTGTGAGGGGATGGCAGAGACTTTAAAAAAAAGTAGTAATAAGTGAATTATACCCTTTCCAGAACTAATCTTCAGACACTTGATCTGTGCTAAAATGCATGAGGCTTGGGGGATTTGTGAACATTTTCATGAATAATAAGAGCTTCACAAATAACAGAAAAGTGAACTTACCAATCTTATTCCCAAATCTTTTATATAGAAGAGATATGACTGGCTCTGGCTTTCAGAAAGAGTTTGTCAGCAGGTCACTCTTTTTCTGATCAACAAAGAATAGGGCATGTGGGAAAGGAAGATGAAGCACGTTATTTGCAGGGCTCCTACATCCATGAGTATTCTTTGACTTTTATAGATTTTTCAGTAAATTAGCATAACTACATTATCCAAGATTTCTTGCAGTTGTTTTCCCTTCCAAAGTTGATGTGACTGAGAGAGAATGCGAATGCAACAGCTTAAAAAGAAGACGGGAGGAAATTATCATATTTAATATTGTTTATACAGAAACTGGCATACTTTATAGAGCATCATCTGATTAACTCATTTCCAGCCCTGCGGCGTGTGTGCATCTATGACGGCAGGGAGGAGAAATGAGAGCTAGGCCGTGTTTTTTCCTGGCATGAGGAACTGTTGCTGTAACACTTGTGTGGCTGGCAGCGTGAGACATAATATTACCTAGAAGAAAACCTTTAAGTGTTAGATTAATTTCCCACCATCTGCATTCTGTCTGTACTGGAAATCTAGATCCAGAGAGGAAAAACTGGGGAACAGATCTGAGTATCTGGCAATTAGATTTGGAGAAATGAAAAATGTTTTCTGGGACTCCTTACTAGTCAGCTGTTCAGTGGCTGCGAGGGTTGAGTCAGCTGAGGAGCCAGTTTTGGAAAAGGCTCTTTTGCTTAAATGGCCTGAAAACATTGGCAGAGAGGAACAGTGCCTTATTGCAGAGGTGCTGCCAATTGCAATTAGGGACAGGTCATTGGGTGCTGGCAGCTGAGAAAGGAATGCCGAGCTCTAAAAAAGCATATAAGGAAATGGAGCTAGAAGTTATGACCAAATGGGATTTGTTCAAAAGGACGAGTGTTGAGTCAGGATGAAACTTTACCATGAAGCAGCCATAGATGTAGGGAGAGGGAATGGTAAACGGGAGCAGATCAAAACAGAAAACACTGGAAGGAAGAGGGAGGAACAGAAGGAAAAGGTGAATTTCAGGCACCTGTCATTTCTTCTTTGGCTTTGGCTTGCATCAGCGGTGAACCATGGAAAGCAAAACCCTCAGGAGAGAAGATAAGTCACTGAATATTCAGTGTAACTGCCTTGTGCAGAGCCCAGAAGAAACAGCCCTGTCTAGGCTGCCACCCTTGCAGCCAAAACACAAAGAGTCCTTCCCAACCCACACTGTGACAGCGAGACAGGGGGCTGAGTGAAGGTGGTGTGGCTGCTGGTGGGAGCTCTGTCTCCTGTAATGTGCTCATGTTTGTTATTTTCTTCTCTTCTAGGTAAGTGCATAAAGTGCTTATGAAAGGTTCTGAGGTGCTCTGACAGATGCTGTACTGGGATCTCTCTGCTTTCTCCAAACAAGGGAAAACACACTACTCTCTGAAATGGTAACATCATAACCTATGAAGTAGATTTGTCAGTGATTATTAAGCAGTCCTCCTGTATTTCCATCCGTAAATCTGTTACTTGCATTTAGTAATAACCCACAGTCAGTCAGAAATACACCCGCTGTTGCCTCAGTCTGGGGCTACTGTCTCCAGTTCAAAGTGGCAACCGTGCACTTGATGCCAAGGTGCAGCTTGCCTCCCATGACCTGCATCCTGGTGTCCTCCCCCTTTTGCTCCTCTTGTTTCCAGTACTTCTGCAGGCCTCCCCAGAGGGTTGGTAGATACTTTCTAGAGGAACAGCTTAAATATCAGCCCAAAAGTATTGTGACCTTTGTTGCTCTTTTTGCCTTCACACATTCTTGGATATTTGGACACTGCAGAAATCCATAGTCATATTTCATAGCTGACCTCATCAAGTGCAAGGAGCTCCCTGGTCGAGGTTTTCTAAATTCCTCTTTCTCTGGCTGACTTCTGATTCACCCAGTGGGGGATTGTTTTGAGAGCATAGTGACAACTAAGCAAAAGAAAAATCAGAACAACACTTGGGGCAAAGCTCCTTGGCAGTGAGATGAATTGAGCTACTCAAGGGAAGTGCTGGGAATGCTATTGTTTGAGATGTTTCAAATTCTCTAGGTCAGAAATTGCAGGGAGCAGTCCTGTGCTTGGCAAATGGACATTCTGGTGGAGATGATGGGTCTTTCTCCCCCCTGACAGCTTTTATTTATTATTGTAATTTATCGTTTTATTAGCTTCGGATCGTTGACTTCACCTCTAGTTCAGTTTTGCTGTATATACTATATAGGCCATTATAAGCATGGTACTAAATGATATGCTTTTGTGCTGATGTGGTGCTTGTTTGTTTCCCAGTGGAGCAAGGTGATATAAGCACATGCATTAAATATATTTATGACAAATTTCTCATCTATTACTTTTATTTAGAGTGGTTTTGAAGTAAAGTAGATTCTGCTGGAAAACAAACATCTTTCTGAAGGCATACAGCAAATCCAAAAGAATATTTTGGTGGGGCTTGGTTACAGCTACAAAGCTGTAAGGGAAGAAAAGTTTACCACTCTGTTTCATATACAGTCAGTGTACAGATCCTAGCACATCTCTGCTTGCTGGGCCGTGTCTGTTCTTCATTGTCCTGAGTTGGAACAGCTCCCCTGAGCTGGGAGACACTTTGGATCTACTCAATCAAATATTTAATGCCTTAGGGTTAGCAAAGCAATTCAGCATTCAAGCACATGGGTATCATTAAGCAAATTTTTGTATACAAAAGGCCCCATCTCTAGTAAAGAAAGAGAAGGGAAGATGAACATCTTCAGAGGGCGGGGAAAATCCTGTTGGGAGGGAAAAGAAACTATCATTTGATTTCTGTTCCCTAGAAAAATGGCAGATATATGTCACCAGAGACTGCAGGACTGTGGTAAATGCCAAGCCCTCATCTGTGTTTTAAGGCAGCATGTGCTTTCTGAAAAGAAAATTATACTTACATTAGATAATAATGTCAAATAACAGAAGATATTTTCTCTTGAGGTTTAGTGCTTTCCTTCTTGGCAAATCTGCCGCCCCTTTTCCTCACTTAATTCAGGGTAATATTGTTGCCTCTGGATTATTTATCTCCACTGGTGTCCATCATTTCTCTAAGATAATTAGTTTTTTGTTGTTGTCCCCTCACAGATGGGCTTCAGCAGGACTTAGCCCAGGTTTCAGCTGGACTTATCTGACTTAGCCAGATAAAATGCAGCTACGGTGTCCTGCACTTGGACCATGTTTATGAACATACCATGAAACTGAAATTCATAGGGAAGAAATGCTTTTCATTATTTTCTTCCCGTAGAGGTAGATTGCCTTTATTAATGGAATCCTATTAGAAATATCCTTCTACTGCGAAATAGTTAGAAAACCTTGAGCACCATTTCATGGAGGTTCAGTTTTTAGTTTTTATTTTTATCCTTTTTAGCCAGACCTTTTTCTGTTTGCTGTTTTGCAACTCACTTCCCTCCAAAAAATCTTATTACCAGGTTTTGGGGGAGTCCTAGGGCCTCCGGGAAGCCCTTTATCTGTAACTAGCAGGAAGGTAGTTGGCATAATAGTTTGTATCCATACACAATATAGTCAGCTGACATTATCTCTGATAGTGACCTCTTTTAGTGAACTGAGCTGACATATGAAGCTCATGCATCCTGTTTCTTGTTCTATTTTTTCTTTTCCCCCTTTCAAGTTCTGCACTGTACCATCCCAGATTGCACATCTTTTGGGCTCTAGAGTGTCTCACTGAGGCTATAGAAGAGACCTGCCAGATTCTGCCAAATGTACTGAAAGGAGTGTCATTAGGTAGCCTAGTGGATGGTGATCCTTACGTCTAATGATGCTGCACCCTGCAAGGAAAGCAAACGGGAGGCAGGGCTGTGACAAAGCAGTAGTGTGGACAGATTTTAATTGCCATGCTGAGAGGTCAGATAAGGAAGTCGTGAAAACAGATTGGAAAAATGAATGTGAACATTTATGTACCATAGTAACATGCTTCCAAATTTGGTTACAAAAAGCATGAGAGCATTTGGGCTACTGAACCTTCCTCTTCATTCCCTTCTCATATTGTTCACCAATGCATTTGCTTCACTCCTCCTTCTCTGGCATTCTCTCTCTGTTTTCACATTCTGTTCTTTTTCCGATCTTCAACCTTGATTGCTAAGTGATTCCTCTCTGTCTTGTTTACTACTTTTGTGTGTTTGCAATTTTTCTTGTTTTATAATAAAGCTGGTGCCTGATTGTCTTTGAAAGTGGGTTCTACCTGGGTTATTTATCAGCTATGTAGATTGCATTTCCTTAATCTTGTTAGCTATTTGGTATATAAAGACATATTACATGCAGTCAGTGGATAATTCAGTTATAAACTATGCTTGCATAGAATTTCAATTTCTTGTCTGCTGTTCTGGGAAATGATGTGAAAAATGACATCCTGATCCAGTCACTTTTGCTGTTGCTCTTTTCTCTCAAGAGTGCTTGGTCCTTTTCTCCCCATGTTACTTTCTGGTTCTTAGTGCCCTTCTTCCATGCATCAGTTTAGTTGAATCTACTGCCCTCTGGATCTGATTGCATGGATCCTCCTAAGTGACAAGGGTGAGTTCAGTGTTCCTGAAAATAAAGGACCCCATGCACTGGCACATAGCATCCAAACACTTATTACCCAGTGCAGTATGCTCTCTATCCTTAATTTAGCAATAGGGGCCCTCTTTTAACACTCTGAATTGAATATTTAACTGTTAAAATTAAACTGGATCCTTAATACCTGCAAACTGTCATGTGAACCTGGTAGTGGATTTGCTTAGGGTTTAATACCCAAATCATTAAGTTCCCAGATCATACAGAGAGCACAGAAGGAAAGGAGAAAACGTTTTGGGCTTCTTGTTACATAGCAGTTTTGTCCACTGCTGTCAACATTACCTATATAATGGGATCAACATCGGTCAGAAAAAATCTGGACTGTGGCACAGCATTAGAGCTCTTATGGGCCCCTGGAGATCGAGATGTTTTGAAACGCTGGCAAGTCTCATCTGACAATGACATGCTGTCTTTAAAGTGCCTGTCTGTGTCGGTCTGTGTCAGCTGGTGGAACAAATCCAGTCAGCAGCTCTCTCTTGGTTCTGTTCTTTCATCTGGTGATAAAACAACTGTGGAAATCTCCAAATGTGCACAGTGGTGCTGTTCAAGTAAAGGAGAAGAGGAACCAGAGGACAAGAGGACCTCTGATTGATGCTAAATTGAGGAGGGGAACGGTCATTCATGTCTCCTGGGCATGGGTCCAGGTGAATGTGTGTAGGTGGAGCAGAATGTAAATATATCTGTGCGGGCAGTGCAGTGATCTGGATCTGAGATGATTTGGAGGAGGTGTGTTAGAGTAGTTAAATGCAGGACATTTATTTGCTGGGAGCTGACTTTCATCTTGGAGCAGAACTTCTGTGTGAGATAAGTTCTGCTAGGTCTCAGTCTCTTTCCAGTTGAGTGATTCCTACATGCAGACACAGATGAGCCTGGAGCTAAGCCTGCATTGCAAGTGAGTGTCAACCTGGGTCTTCTCTTTGGGGTGCATTTTCCTGGGACTTAGGCTGTGTCAGCAAAACTGGGAAACAGTGTAAAGAATTTGGGAACAAACCTGGAAACTAAGGATATGCATAACTCACTGTACGGGGACAGTATCTGCTTCTTCGACTTGCAAGCCCAAGTTTTGCTCAGGAATTTATTTTTTTATAGTCTTGCATCCCCTCGTTTGTTTGGCACGTATCCTTACACTGATTTCTGGGATTGGAAGAGGTGGTATCTCTTCCCACAAACCTATTTAAAAAAAAGCCCTTCTGCATTAGGCATCTTGTGCCATGTGGTGTGTGCAGAGCTTTTTGTTCATGGATACTGTATATATGCCTCAGTTAAGTGTTCAGATAGCAACACAGACCTCCAAGAGTATTTCTGGATGGATGACATTTGGGCTGAATGGAAATGCTGCCTCTCCATTCATAAATTCATGTCCCCACCATTTTCCTGCCTGCCTGGCTCCCCTTGATGCTTGCTTTCTCTCTCATTGCCTGCCCTTTGAACACTGCTGAACAGCATTGCACAGGATGCCAGTTCTGGCTGCCCGTGCTGTAGCCATTTCGGCCTTTGTTTTAGAGTTGAAGCCAGAAATGCGTCACAGCATCCTAGAAGTGATGAAATTCTGTTTTTTGAGAGTTCAGGCTGTGGGAAGCACCCACTCTTGTCTGCCCTGGGTCCTGCAAATCCTTGTGCCCACCACAATAGCCCCAGTGAGGACTCACAGCAAGGTCATTCTGTGCTTGCATTGTCCTCCAGGGAGATCCACATGCCAGCAGAGTTAATTACACTAACAGCCGCAGAAATTATATTGGCCCGCCACTGGCCTAGTGAGATGAATATCTCCTTTTTTTTAACTCACAGGGGGATGTTAATGGTATTTTTATTAACTGGTGACCTGTTGACTGCTATTAGAATATAGATTGTATGCATAAACCAGGTCAGGGTACTGAAGATATGATTATAGAGCAATTACTGTGTCAGCCAGTGTGGCTTCTAATCAGAGCTGGCAAAGAGTCTTTGGAAGCCTGGAAACTGTTTTTGGAGTCCAACATGAAGAAACAGCTTTGGATCAAAGTCTATATTGTGCCTTTATATCTCTCTGGAATTAAATATCTGATTTTCTACGATTAGAGTGGGCAGTCAATGCAGAAAGAAGTCTTAAGAAGGACAGCTTTTAGTGGAATACAACCGATTAGGGGAGTTCAAAGTTTGAAAACTTTTTTTTTCTTTTATTTTTTATTACATGGTTTATGTTTATTTCACTGAGCTGGCTGAGGATGCTAATTCTGCTCTTGCCCTTTAAAATGAACTGCAAGGTCATACGACTGAGTGTCTGGGATGTCAGTAAAATGATTACACTAATAGATGAATTTCTTTTGATGAGAGCCATAGCTACAGAACCAGATTTTGAATTGTTCCACATTTGTCAGAATTATTAAAGGGAAAAAGGAATGATAAAACCAAGAGCTGGCATGTCAGATGTGGAACCAGAGGCTGGCTTTCTCTTAGGAGCAGCTGTTCATTTGGAGGTTGAATTGAATATCCTGATTCCCAAAGACTAGATTTGTTTCACTAATAGCACTACTGATCCTAATGAAGTGACTGGAAAAGATGGATAAACCACTTCACATGGATGAGAGCTCAAGGTTCACATGTGGCTCCATCAGTCCTTGTAACCACATTTATATTATCTGCATTTATGGACTAGACAACAAATACTGTTGAGCTCGCTAGCACATTTGCCAAATAGACTTGTATTTGATGTTGTGCTATGGTGGACATTGGCTTTACTGGAGGATAGGACACAGCACTATTTGCATGTTTATGATTATCTTTTTCCCAAAAAAAAGGGAAAAGAGAAAAGGGGGAAAAAAGGAAGTCTGAAAAACTAAGTAATCTCATGGTAATCTGAGGCAGAAGCTGGAACTCTAAATCTGGTTCTCTTGTTTATGAAAAGAACACACCTGCTGAGTTTCAGGAGGAAACAAAGTGCTCGTATATTTCACTTGATGATTAATATCTAATATGTAGCTTAGAGAATAAATTATCTTCCTTCCATTTTGAAACTGGAATTCAGCTTAAATAGGAAAATAAAATTTGAATTATAAGTCTGTAGCTAGGCTCTCTGCACTGCTAGAGTTCAGTTGCATGCAAAAGCCTGGGGGGGAGGCACGTTTGTATTTTTTCCATCACATTTTGAATTATCTCTCCAGTTGATGTTGTTGTCAATGTAGTTAGTAAGTTTTGAGTATTCTTGAAAATGTACCCATTGATCTTTAGAGATTTTCTTGTATTCTATTCTATCTGCTTTTTAACATGTGATTGAAAAGTGCGTATTCTGAGGGTGACAGCAAGAGAGGAAAGGGAAAAGCAAGAGATTAATGGGCTTCCTGAACCAAACTTTTTTGTGAGAGTTAAGGGAAAAGTGTCCTTTCCCTGCCAATATGTGGTTCAGTCCACCATGCAGTGATGGCAAGTCTTGTCATACCTTTTTGTTTTTAATCTTAAAGCTTACCTTCTGTTTCCTCATGTTCCCATGATAAAGTTTACTTCTAACGAAAAAACCCATTTCTTATCACTATTTGAGGGGAGAAAAACTTGGTGATATGAAACACAAAACATCAAGAATCAGAATGGCACTGAAAACTGCTGTATGTTATTATTTCAGGAGTTGTGATTTTTAAGCTGATATGATGATTCTTTGGGTTTTACTTATTATCTTTGAATACTGAGAGATGCTACCAAGGCAGATTTTCTTTCTTAAACAGTCTTTCTCTGACTAACTTCCAGCAGTCTGGCATCTTATCTAATACTCTGTGTGTCAGAAACTCCCATTTTAGAGATGACTCTGTTTCCATCAAAGCTGCAGCCATACTTCACAATTTCACTTATTAACAGCCTACTGAGATAATTGGGTCTGCCCAGCTCATTAAAAATAAAATATTGATGTTTTCTTAGGGTGGATGTAATTATCTTGCCCCCACAGGGAACAGGCAGCATAAAGGAGGGACGGTGTGGTTTAATACACATCCTGCTATGCACCTGCTTGCTGCTCTGCAGTGAAGGAAATTAGGGATATCTGGTGCAGTTACAATGGATGAACGTGGCAATATAGAAGAAAAACATTTTCTTTCAAGCCTGGACAACACAAATTGAATTATTTTCTTTTTTTTTCCTTTTTTTTTTTTTTTAAAGACTGAATCTAACAGGAATGTGTCAGAATGCTTCTCTCTGATGTACTTTACTGTGCTATAATATACTCTATAGTATATAATTGCAAACATTTAATTCCAGGGGGAGATGTTTTTCTCTGACTTTGTATCACAGTGAGCAGCAAAGGTGCACATTCTTCTTTACTGCCCCACTTGATGTTACTCAAGAGAAAATTGCTGGAGCCAGTTCTACAAGCAAAAACTTAAAGTTTCAACTTGTCTTTTCTAAGATTTTTTTTTTTCATCAATTTCTCCACTGCCCTGTAATTCTCTCTGTAAGGCACTAAATGGGTTGCTCTGAAATCCAGCTGTTACAGATCATCAAATGTATGATTAGGTAGCAAAGACATCAAGCTACCATGGAACCATTGGTGAATAAGGAGCACTGGAATACTTATGTCCTTGTCCTCCCATGAGTTACCCAATTTGCTTTGTCCAACTGTAATTGTGAGATGTTTCAATGGTGCTGGACAGCAGTGGATTTTAATTTCCCACTGGTGAAAAATGGATATGGTAATGCATAAGTATCAGGAAAAAAACAGAGCACTTTTTGCTCATCATTCTTTCTGGTTGTTTTAAATGAATGTTAGAAGACAGACACAAAAAAATCTGAGATATCAGAGAGTATGTAAGTAAATTAGATGTGCCTGTCTCATTATCTTATTTTAGGTACAAAGGGCCTCAAGTCTATCTGAAAGTAAGTGTCATGAAGGGTTCCCAAGCTGTCTAGTTGCTGGTGAGAATACTTACCATAGGTCATGTGTTTGACTAAGAAAACAGCTGTGAACACCACAAAAAATTGACCTATTTGGTACTCCTGGCTTTTCTATGCATCTTACCAGCCATGCATGGGCCTCAGCCCAAACTTTTTCCATAATCCTGCCTGCCTGTAACTGTGGCTTGCTCATGAAGGTCTCCTGTTCCACTTGCTCTGTAGTGTATTGTAGCTGCTTCTCAGTCCTGGCTGGAACTAGCTTGAGGCACCTCATTGCTCCCATAACAAAGTCTTTGGTACTCTCAGAGTGTGAAGAGCACCCTGCACTTCCTTAGAGCTAGAACCTTGCTTGTAGTCTTTTAGCAGAGCATCATTGCTGTGGAGTGGTCTGTATGGAGGCACTGGTCACCAATTCTGCTGGCCAGGTACAGTGTTAAGTATAAACAGGTGTGCAGTGTTCTGACAGTATTGGTTTGTTCTGCTTTGCAGGTGTTTGAGAGTGTAGAGCCAGGTGTGTAAGGCACTGAAGAAGTTCCCCCATGTTGCTTCCAGAAAGAAGAGTAATTACTGTAGAGGGAAAGAATCCCACAGGATTCTTTCCACAGAAAGTTTCTCTCTTAAAGTCCACAGTTTGTGGGCAAGTATGCACTGCTGAGCTACAGGGTTTGATTTTGTAAAGTACTGCTCCTTTGCACCACCTCCTGTACATACAGCAGCCCTGATCCAAAAGACTTTGGCACTAGGAAGAATTGCAACATCCATTTGAGGATGATCTGAGAGGAAACAAACTCTCTGCAGTTTTCAAACCTGGTGATCTGTGGTCTGGCCATAGGGTCACCTCGGTGTGTTTCACTTCCAAGTCAAGCTGTTACTAACTTAAAAGCTGAAAAAGTCCTGTTGTGCTCTCTTCTCTCTCATCAGCATCGCTAAGGAATTTTTGTCTCTCAAAGAAAGGCTCCTATTCCGGTGTGCTACAAATGATGTATCTAACTCTGCAAAATGGCTGGAGGCAGCATTATAATTTCACAAGTTTGCTTCTGCAGTCAGCTCTGAAGTGCTTCATATGGAGGTTGATGATAGATGTCTCCTGAGCAGGAATTAGGGAAAATAGAGTAAAAGCAGCAGGGTTTGTTCCATTTGTGTTTCAAGGCCCATGCTGTCTCAGACTTGGCAAAGTTGGGGCCTTCTCACTGATATCAGGACTTAAAAATCATTCACTTCCAACATGCCAGTGAAAAAACCCAGAATATGGCCTTTAAACAGGCAACTTCCTCTCTGGCAGACGGTGAAATAAATGGTCACGTTGCTGAAAAAGCTGGCCATGTTGTGGCTGTAACTGTCACAGTAGGAATTGCTGGACTCTGAACACTTTGGTATATCTGGACTTTATTTGGATAATGGAAGCTGAGCAGTTTGGAAAAATCTGTTCCTAATTATTGGTGCAGAGCCCTTGAAAATCTGGCCCCGAGCTCTTCTCAAATAAAAATCTGGCCTCATGGGCACGACACTGTCAGAAGCAGTGCCTGGCATAAAGTGCTTCTTATCCTTTTCAGTGATTTCGTCCTCCTGTGAAGTTTCTAATTTATTTTAATTGCTTTAAAACTTTTTAAATGAGGCTATTTAATGACTAGGATTTTGACTTATGGATCGAAGCTTCAGTGCACTCCACATTAAATGGCGTGTATTTCGTTATGCCTAAATTCTATTGTTATGCCTGCCCTTTGTGCTGGCTTTTCATTTTCGAGTTTGGGGGTAGTTGCATTTCTAGGGCTCCCATCTGTCATAATTTAGTGTTTCTTCAGCACTTTTTCTCATCTTAGGAAGCCATTCAGCATGTCCAAATATTGCTTTATGCCTGCATGGACAATGCTCGCTGTCTTTGGAGGCGTCTATTCTGTTTCACAAAGGGAAACGTTGCGGTACATCTGAGTGCTGACTGAAGGCAAAGATGTCTCTTTGAGCCACTGGGTTGTAAAGAGATGAACTCACTGGCTGTCCTCTCTCAAAGCTTTTCAGGAGCCTGACTGTTCATGGGGGATTCTTTGCATGGACCACAATTGAGCCCAGTTCTTCCTGCCATTGCTATTTTGCAGAGGGCAGCACTATGTAAAAGTAGGCATGGAGTTTTGTTGCATTGAAATTCATGTCCCTGATACCCATTGGTTAGAGCTAAAAGGCTGAATTCACGTCTTCTTAATTAAGTCCTCCTGGCCGTGCTTTCAGGTGGGTACCATTTTGGATGGTGTGTCGCTCAGTCCTCTCTCCTATCTGAAGTGATATTCTTCACTGCTCTTCCTCGCTAGTGAGCAGCAGAAAGAAAGGTCCCTTTGAAAACACATCTTCCCAAAAGCAGGGAAGGGGAATGGGGCCAAAGAAAGCAAGGAATAAAATGTGCAATGCAGTGAGTTAGAACTAGGTCACAAGACTAATCTTACATCTCTGTTCTTTGAGATAACAGTCAGAGCTCTGTAATAAGTGCAGAACTAGGGGCTTCTGCCTCTGTGTTTCATTAGGAAGACAGCATGTCCAGTGTCACAATACCTACACAATGTCAAGAGGAGGGAACATCCATACCAGTGCCTAAGACAAAGTTAGTGCTGCCACAGAGATTTTTTGCAGTCCTCTGGGAAATCATGAAATCTCTGTGCCTCAGTTTCCATTTGTAGCACAGAAATCATAATGTCACTAGGAAAAATTTTGCCAGTGTTCTTTTCACTTGCTTTCATAAAAGCAAACTCCTTGCATTTGTAGATTTAGAAGTGGCTAGAAAGCAGCATTCAGGGGGACTGTCAACTTTGTGTAGAAGACAGTATGATTAGCTTAATTTTTAGGGCAGTAGGGTTTCTTTAATATAGAGAATAAGTGTATAGAGATTTAAGCCCAAAATTGATTTAGCAGGAAAAATGCCACAGATTGCATGACCACTGCCATTTCTTATTTACTAGCCCAGAAAAATGAGATTCTGGAATAGGTTTATGGTTCTGTAGAAACCAAAGCAGTGAGTTTCTGCCTCCAGGACTGTCAGTTGTTACATTCTTTGCTTGCAATGTAATTGGAATTTCAACTCAGAATTTTTAGTGAGAGATCCTCTGGGTTAGATTGGCTTGTATTTCATCATAATTTGACACTGTCTAAGCCAGACCTAGAGGTCCTTCTGGTGTATATTTGGGTTTTAGTGAAGCGTTTTTCCCATTTTTGCACAACCATTGCACCAGATGCAGCAGCAGAGAAGAGGCTCAGTAGTGACTGAGATAAGAGGAATGTTCTGAAGCCAGGCAGAGGTGCAGTGAAACAGCTGGCGATAACTGAGGGTTGGAAGAAAAGCATACGCCATTAAGTCAGGGACACTACATGCTTTCTGGAAATGTGGCTGGTAAGGAAGAGGAGTCATCTCTTCTATTTCTCCCTCAATATCTGCTTCTACTCGCTCACATCTGTGCCAGATTTTAAATTCATTTAGCCCTGCTTCCCTCTTCTGTGTCCTAAGTGCTAGGTGGAATTCAGACAGATGGGGTGTCAGCAGCTTAACAGGTACATTCTTCTCATTCCAATTGTTCCTTTTTTTTTTTTTATTTTAAAGACACCCTGTTTTCCCCATGCCATTTAAAATACAAAGCAATAATTAAGATTATCTGAAGAAGCTCTAGATGGATTAGGGATGTCTCCCAAGAGGTCGACTGACATTTCTACTCTCTGAAAGTCCCTGCTCAGCTGCCTCTTCAACCAGCAAGCCTTGATTCCAGTGACCATTTGATTAAGCAACAAAGCATCAGCAAGTACTAAAAGTCACTCCTCTTGGGCCAGACTGCACTCACAGCACGGGCAGAAACAGAAAATCATGAAAGGGGAGGAAGCCTTTTGGTGCAAAACATGTCTCTTGGTACTGCATAGAGAGCTGGAAGATGAAATGTTTTTCTTTGTATGATCCTGGCTGGTCTGCTTCTTGCTGTGTCCTAATAGCCTGGATCCTGGTTGTAAGTAGACAGAGGTTTGATTTGTATCTTATGCACCACTGTGTATGTGTGTGAGGTTGTGCAAATAAGGGCTGTTAACTGCATGATTAGACTCAGGTATCCAAAGATTACTCCATGTGAAATGGTGTTTTACAGAACCTCCTCTGTGAGACATTATCATACCTTCATACAGCATCCTTGCCCCCTCTGTATCTCTCTTGCTTGTGAACTGCAGACTGCCCTGGTGCTCTGCCTTGACTTGCACATTCAACCCAGCTGGCCCACATCTGTGGCAAATCCCCAAGCCCCTCTGCCCTCCTAACCCAGGGCTCCCAAGCCCCGCAGGACTGCCCTGCTGGTCTCTCAGACACCACCACCCTCTAGAGCAGTGCCACAGTAACGCAGTTATGCTGCTTTCAGAACTGGATCAGCACTCCCCCTCCAAGTTAATGGGGGGCTTTCTGGGACAGGGTGTGGAAATACCTGCTTCATGTGTCTTGCCCCTGTGACTCATAGACCTAGAAATGTTGCCAATTTGGGGGCTTTTTTTCAAGAGTTGTTATAGTTGGTATATTTCTTAAAGTCACTGCTCTTAGTGAAATGCTATTACATGAAAATCCAACCTCCTGTTATTTTCTTTTCAAAGAAAGTTTCTAGTCCTTCTGGGTGAAAAGGTGGACAGAGATTTATATTAATAGGAAGGGAGAGAGCGGAAAAGAAAAATTACAATGTGGTGTGGGGTTTTTTTTCAAGAAATCATTTGTTTTAGGTAAGCATACTGCATTTGGAGGAAGGTGAGTTGGTTTTTTTCAATCTTTAAGGCCACATTTATCAAGGTAGATTTGCCACTTCCATCATACCCCACAACAGTAATTTCTTCTGTGCTGGCCATATCGTGCAGCAACCAACACCAAAAACATGGACATTGTTGTATTTAGTCCTTGTTGAGACTAGGTGACACTGCTTCAGGTATTTGACTAGCCTTGCCTTGCCTTTTAGTCTTCAAACCCCTACTCTGAATGGGAGGCAATTCTCAAATCACACGTGAGTTCTGATCCTTTGCTAATGGGAGAGAGTTGTAGAATTCACTGAGGGGCTTTTAGTCAGATGACTGAGCAAATATAGTCACTCTACTCCTTTTCTATCAAATTTTCCTTTTAATTTTTGCATCTGAATTATGAAATGCTACCTCCACTAGCCACTGCCAGGAGCAAAGAGCATTAATATTGATGTTGGAAGGCCCTCCTGCCTGCAGCAGAGTGATTTAATGGTCAGAATGATCAGGGATAGTATTGAAGTAAATAAACTCAAGGTCCAATTGTTTTTTTCTTTCATCTAGCTCTTTCTTTTTCCCAGGGCAAAATTAATAAAATAATTTCCAAGAGGGGGAAAAGAATGAATCGACAGATACTCTAGGCTGCTGACTCGATAAGTTTCCAGCATTTCCTGCCTTGCTGACCTCTTTCTATCCCTCCTGCCACCTGCCAGGGCAAAGGCAATGCAAGAAAGCCCAGTGCGAATAGGGTGACAGCAAGCCACAGCCTTTCTCTGCATTGAAGGGAAAATAGGCTGCATGGCCAAGAGGTTTGGGAGAGGGGCTCGCAAGCCTGTGGGAAAGATGAGAAAATTGTCAGAGCCTACTTACTGTGTTTCTTTCTCAGGAAATTGAATGAGTGGGGCTGATTCTGGGCTTTATTCTTGTGGTAGAAACTTTCATGACTACTGTTATTACCTTTTCCTGTAAATAAGGCAGAGCTAGTCTGTTAAGCTGACAGGGAGGAGGCAGTGATGCTGCCTTCGTGCTTACCTGCAACCCTGAGCAAGGCACATTGTCCTTGCCCCCCTGCCTGCAGGTCACCATGATCTGCTCCTAAGCTTGTCCTGAGCACAGGCCCAAGGCTTGGGTGTGGGAAGGAGTGCAAGGGAGAATTTATGAGTAGATGACCAACTGGCATTGCCTTTTTGAAGATGGGATGTAAAGCTCCACAGAGTGTGGAGAATAAGAAAGGGCTCCTTTCCAAGGTACATACCTTCCTTCAAGGCAGTGGAGGAAGAAGCAGCAGCACAGTTTGTGAGTAGAGGGGCTGTCAAGAGAGGTTTCTGCACCACAGCTGTCCAGCTCCCCAGGCAGGGAGAGCTGTCAGGAAAGCAGCTGTGCTTGCACAAGTCCCTTCACCGGGGACCCAGGCTGAATCACCCTCTCTCCATGGCAAGGTGGAAAGAGAACTGACGGCAGGACCCTGTGCTGCTTTCTTTTAGCAGCTAAGTGTGCAGAGCTGGCACATAATATATTTTTGTAGTTAGCTGCTGGTTTATTTGCTGGTGACCAATGCCAGCACTGGGATGCTTTGTTACCCTCTAGAGGAGTTTCAACATAGCTGGGGATCAGCACCATTACAGTGCAGACTGATGTTATGTTTATGAAATAAATTCTACACTGACTACCAGCAGTGCAGTTGCCATTCACATTTTCTTCCCTTGGAATCCAGACTTTGCACCTGAAGTCTTTTCCCGTCTTTTCCACAGGCCATTAAACAGCAATGGCTTGTCAAGGCCACATGGCAGCAATGGTGGCAAATGGGTTGAAAATGACAATTCACAGAGGATGCAAAAATGTAAACTCTTTTCTGCAGTAGTGTCCAGCATGATATCAAACTTGTTGCAGCTTTGTGGGGGCTTTGCCTTTTTTGCTTTTTCCTAAAGAGTGCTGTGTTTGCTTCTCTTCTGCCTCTATCCTCTTCCATTCCTCCGAAGCTCTACGTTTTTTGCCCTCTTCAGTTAGGGCATTTCTGTCTCAGATGTTGCTTTTGATGGGATTGTTTTTCCTTTACCCGTCTTAGTTTCTTCTGACCCCAATTCTGTTTTTATAATGAGGCCATGCTAATTCATGCTGAGAGCTTATGAGTTTTCTTTAAGCACAGGGAGAGGTCACTGTGAAATGGCTAGGGGTGTTCCTTTCTTCCCATGGCTGCTGCTCAGAAGGTTTGATCAATTTATTTCCCTATCACCATCAAACCATTTCCTGGCTAAATTAACAGCAGTGCCAGGCATTGTGCTGGGATGGGGAAGGAGGGAACAAATAAATTGACACAGGAGATGAGAGTAGGAGAAGAGGGTATGTGAGAAGGTAGGGCTGGACCAGGAAATGTCTGCCTGCACAAATGCCAGCTGCTTTGTCATTCCATGGCAGAGGCCAATGATTTTGCACCAGTGTAACTGGTAAGGGAAAAACAAATTAAACAGTTACTGGAGAGAGGCAATCAGCTGGTACCTTGCAGTGGGCTGTAAGCAGATCTGTCTGTCGTCTTTATTAATTGAAGGCATGCCTTAAGGGGAGCCCTTTTTAGGCATGTTTACTTAGTTACACAGAAGGTTCTGTCCCTTAGCAAGAGCCTTATCACCGTTATTAGTGGTAATACAATAATAACAGTAATAATGCTGGCAAATATAACTTCCTTCTCAGTGAATGCTCGTGGAGACTTTTTTTTATTTTTATTATTATTATTATTATGAAAAAATCAGCCTCCTCATGCTGGGCTCTAATTACCATTTTTATGAGAACTACATGTTCTCCTATTCATGCAAGAAGATTTGTTTATCAAGGGTTTCTCTTGCAGTGCTGCTTTTGTAGACTTTATCTCTTCATCCTTAGCAACAAGGGTTGGAGTAGTGTGCTAAATGAAAGGCCTGAGTTACTGGGATAGGTGTAAAGGTAATTTTCCTCATCAGGAGAAAGGAAGATTCCTGGTCAGGGTAAATCAGTACAGACCCAGTGAAGGCTGTGATGCTATATTACTTCTTGCCATCGGAAACTTTAACACAGATGGAGAAAAAGAGAGCAAGACAGTCTCTGTATAATTATTTTTGAAGGCCCAGCAACATCTCATCCTGATCTGGAAAGCAGTTTAGAAAATGAAAAATAAAATCAGCTCTTTTAGTGGCCTTCTGATGTGAAATTTTTGTGCCCTCACTCATCCAAGCAGAGCGGTTCAAACCAAAACCAGAGATCTCTTCAAAGTGGATAACCAGAATTACACCCTGTTTCAGATAAGGTCTCTACTGTGGTGCTTTTTATAATGACATCTCCATTACTTTGTCAATGCACATAGTCACCCCATGAGGTGTTACTGCTCCTAAATCTGTCTGCTCCACTGTTCTTTCCATCTAACGAGCTCCCCACTTGCCCGAGAAACTTTTGCTGTAATGCCTGACCTTGCACTTTGTACTTTTCTCATTTCTGTTTGACCAGTCCTCAAGGTGAAAGAGTTCTTTGTTTATACATCTTGCTCTCTCTCTGCATTGACAGTGTTTTCCAACTATGTGTCAGCAGTCCACTTTAATGGCACACTCTTACTTTCATGTTAAGATCAATCATGAAAATATTAAATAAAATTGGTCTCACTCCTTGAGGAGCTGTATTAATAAATTCCCCTTTCAACCTGACCGGTAGTTGTCTCTTTCATCAATTCCTTATTTGCCTGAAAATTCTTTACTAATGACATCATCTACATCTTAACTAGTAAACCCCTATAAAACACTGTATCCAATGCTTTGCTGAATTGGTGAGAGAATAGTCTTTACTGCATTTCTTTTGTTTAAAAAATCAGTTATCAGAAAAGGCAGTCAGGTTTGTTTAAGCTTTTGGAACAGCCATAATGCATTTTATCCTATTTTCCGCTTACCTTGATGTCTTTAATTGCTTCTGCATGTATTCCAGAGCATTGCATACTGCCAGGATCATATAACTAACTCTGTATTTGCCCAGATCACCTTGTCCTTTTTTTCTTTCCTATATGTTTTAAATCAGGTATTCTGCAGTCATATAATACCCTTCTATATTGATAGGTGTACTGAGATTCTTGCAGCTTATCCTGTAATATCCCTTATCAGTTCTTTAAACATTCTGAGGTGAAAGTTCTTTTGTTCCACTTCCTTGAGTGCAGTATTGCCTTGGAGTTTACTTCCATTTTCTCATTCCCATTGGCTACACTGCCTTTGTCCTACACTCAATATCGCCATCACTATTAAAAAATTAAACCAAGTCTTAATTTATATTTTTAATCTACACACAAATTATATTCAGTCTCTATTGCATGCCCATTGCATAGGATTCCTACTTATTTTTTCTTTGCTGTCGTGTTTTAATATGACCAAAGAGTATTTGTATTGCTTTTGATAATGAGTATCCTTTGCAAGACCTTTCACATCTTTACTTTTTACAAGTATCCCTTTATTTGTACACTTCTAGACCACAACGAGAATTCATTCTGCATTCCTTATGTCTTTCTTCAGTTCCTGATATGTTCTCCTGTTGCATGAACATCCTTTTATGGGATTTTATGTTCCTTACTGGGAATGCAGAAACCGCAAGAGAGCTGTGTACTATCATTCAAGGGTGTTATTGTGTGATGAGACAGAATATGCAAGGTTTGCACAATCAATACCCAAGTCTATTAGAAAAAATAAAATCCCAGCTTTCTGTCATCATTTTATATCCTCCACATCATCTGTTTTAAAAAGAGGCTGTAAACTTCTGTATTTAAATAAGCAAGCTTAATCTATGGGTTCAAATGCAGCCTCTCCATCTGAAACTTGGAGAAGCTTCGAACAGAATTCCCAGCCTTGTAGCTTGGATTTGTGTCTATTTTGAGCATGTGTTTGTGGACTCGATAACATAGAAAAAAATTTTGCCTCTGCTGCTCCAGTAATGGGAGGTGGACTTGTCTCATTGTGAATATTACTTCCTTGGACAGATTATAGCTATTGAGGTAGAGAAGGATTAGGGGACCTCAGGATGTGAACAGGTGAGATCAATCCAGACTTCAGTAATGTGCACTGTGGTTTGCTTGCTCTCCTTCCATACAAAATGAGAGCAAGCAAGGTGCCTCCAAGATTACTGCTTAGTGAAGATTAGACAAGATGGAGTTTTCTTGGATCTGAGCTTATTTGTATTCATTGGAGTCCTCAATGCCCACCTCAATTCCAGCAACCTAAAAAATAATGGTTACGTTAAAGCTTTCCAACAAATGCCCACAATACAAATCATTATCATCTGAGTGACAGGAGGGAAGGAGTTGAGAAGGAGGAGAGGCAGGGGGAATCTGCTTCCTGCTGCTGCTGCTGCTGCTGGATTTGCATCATGCAACACATCAGTAGACAAGAGGGAAGTGTTTTTTTCCCAATATAAATTCATGCATCTATCGTAGCAGTGCAAGCAAGGCACATGTGATTGCACACAAACATTCACATATCCACGAATAGTGAATTGGACAGAAGAGCATGCAGCTACCACAGTACCTGCAACAATTGCCTGCACAGTCGTGGCTGTGGAAGCAGTCACGCAGATACACTCAAGCAAAAAAAACAAAACCAAAAAACAACAAACTCCCAGGAAAACTGTACTTTGATTGTCTATGGGTCTTCCATTAAAAAAGCAAAAGAATATCCGAAGAACTGAAAACTGAATATAGCAACAGTAAAGGATATATACCGGGGAGCTGACCCTTGCAGCCCTTCTGACCCAAGCAGGCTTTCTTTCTGTAATTCTTTATAGCCTACTCTTTTGCTCTTCTGTAAAGCTCGGAGTCTAGTAACTTGAGGCATTGGATTGCTTTAGCATATAGGGTTAGCTAAAGAGCCCTGTCTTTTAAACCAGGGTGTGTTATCTACATTTTAAGCTGTGATGTGAAAAAACACAGTTATGCACAGAGAAATTTGAACCCACCTGGACACACCAGGTTCTTCTGTCCTCCCTCCCTAAGCACAAAGCCTCATGATAGACTAACTTTAATGGTAAGTATTCTGCTCTCTTCTCTGTAGGTAATAAATGGTTAGTAGGATATTGGTGACAAAATGCTGACTTCTGGAGCTTGATAATTGCTTGGGTCAGCACGTGGGTGTCTGGGCTACCTATATACAGGTATCTTGTACTGGTTTACACACTCTGGGGTGTGAGATATCCATTGAAGGCCAGCACATATGGCCTGTGCTATTCAGGACAAACAACCAGGACACCCGGTGGTTCTTAGGATGGCATCAGCTGCCTATATTTAGGAAACTGAATCACAGCCTGCTTGATTCACAGGAAGGTGTATAACAGTTTAATATGGGATCTCAACAAAACCTGAATTTGCCTCAACAATGAAAAATAGTTCATAGCATTAGTAGCTAATATATTTGCTTGTACGGAGATAGACCTAGAACTGCAATAAAAGCCACCCAAACAGACAGGATTCAAAAGCTAGTTATCTAAATGTATTTTCACTTTCTCTTTTATTTTTTTTATTATTACTTTTATTTTTTTATTCTCTATGCTTTCTAACGGCAGAGAGAGAAACTGACATATAACTATTGTTTTGACCAGGCTTTGTATCTTCCTGATTTGAACATGTCAGGGCTTTATAGCAAAGCTGTTTCATAGTCTCAAGCTTCAGTGCCAGTTTATTTGCTTTGCCAACCATTTTGAGGGGTTTTATTCTTGAACTCAGAGACATTGTGTGTGGTAGTAGAGAACTGTAATAAGGGACTTTTTCTGCTGTTCCCATTTTAGCAGTGACAAGCCTGTAACTGCTTGATATTAGCATGTTTTGAGGAGGTTCTGGGAAGTTTAGCACATATGTCTGAAATTATTTGAATGTCTTTAGGTAATTTTGGTAATGAGAACCCAAGGGCTAGGTGCACAGTGCAGACTGCTTGGCATCATTCATCTCACTTCGGGGTTGCATTGGCTGACACCATCTTCCTTTGCTTTTGCATGGCACCAGCTTGTGCAAAAAGTCGCCCCTAGGATTTTTTGAATGGGAAGAACAGGCTATAGGGGAAGTAGAACTATTCCATTCTACCAAACATGGGAACCACTGTATAGCATCTCTGAGAAGTGTTCCTTCTTGAAGAAAAAGCTTACATTTAAGCACAACAGACTTGAAACCTCAGTTCCTGGGGTATCCTCCAAAAGGACTTTCATCTCTTCCAGTATGTAATTTCTGATGAATGAAAGAATTCAGATCTTTGGAGTGTCGTTTTCATGTAGTTTTTCCAAGGAGCTCCTACTAGATCTCTTAAAATCACTTTTTCTGTGGTTCCTATAACCTCTGCCCTCTGTCAGTAGGGTGTGTTTGGTGGGATTGAACAAGTGTTCTTCCATTGCCTGTTCCTAAAGAGAGTTTGTATATACTACACTGTATGCCCAGCTGTGAAACCCTCATTCTGCAGCTCTCTTTTTATACCAGGAGGTCTCTGACTCAACCCCAATATATCAAGCATTTCATTGTAATTTTAAAGAAAAAAATAGATCTAGGCTGTTATAGAAGTGAACTTGAATATAATTTTATAACTCTAGAAGGTGAAGAGCAGAAAAATAAAAAATGCATTTTCCAAGTTGTGGTTCAGTGGACTTGCCATAGGAAACGGAGGGAAGAGGATGAAGATGCACAATAAGATAATGACAAAAGAAAGTGGGATTTCTCTTTTCTTGAAGAAGCTCTGGCAGTCATATTTAGTTGGCCAGTCTTCATTTGGTCTTTCCACATAATAGTGGCATAAGGGAAATGGGACCAGTCTACAAGTCAGTGGTATTAGTTCTGCTTGGCAAACTTCAATTTAGGCTACCAAAGGGCTGGAGGGAATAGCAGGTTTTCTTCAAAGAGGAGGAAGTTTGCATGTGTGTTAGCTGTATCTCAGGAGGAAAGTGGGTGAGGATCAGAGGAGTGAAGCCAATGAAAGAGACATAATTTTTTGGTAAGCAGAAGGTAAAAACTATCTATGCTCCTCTCAATACACATTGTTCTTTTTAACATCAAGATGTCATTTTCAATTAAAGATTATTGGAAGCATGAGAGGGCATGGAGAGCAGCACAGTCATGATGCTGATGTCAGCAGTGGGACTGCCACTATTAATATGTTTGCCCTTGTTAAGGACCTATTCAGGCATACATGGAAATTTGAATCTCTGATTTGACCACTTTTCTTTACATGATGATTCATCCTGCTCCCTTCACACATCTCTGATTCCAGCAGTATCAGAGCACCCTGTATTCCTGAACTGACTTACCCCCATAATACTCCATGATTAGATCAGAAGAGTTATCCCAGTTTGTCATTAGAATAGTTGAGGAGTTGGACTAGTGACTTGCTAGTATCTGCATTAGGAGTAATGTAGACCTGTGAGAGTAGATCTGTAGAGCTGAAACATCAGGACAGAGGACCTGACTAAAAATTTCGAGGAAGGTTGCTTTGAACTAGATCTGTCTGGAAATTGAATATCCATTAGCAGGTGGAGTACCTATAACGTACATTGTATTTTCAGTGGAGAAAAATCCAATCTGTACCCATCTAGACACCTCCTGACTCAGGGAGTGGGGATGATTTGATGATTTCACTTCATTAGCACATTTACACTCTGAACTGAAATATTAGTGTGGACACAACAGAAATCATCTGCTATCTTTTGAGATGCCCTAGGATATCCTGCCTGCTTCAGAATAGAGGAGGTCTCCCATATTTGATGTCATATTTGCTAGCCTTGTGCAGACATCTCACATGCAGTAAGGCAAGTCAAATGACTTCTGTGTGGGTGATGAAACAAGATGAGAAAGCCTGTATCTGAGCCGCAGAACAGAGCTCCTTTACATCCTGGGAGATCTTTCCCTTCAAAAAGAGTTCTGGGATTACTGTTGGAATTAGAATTTGAATGAGATTTGGCTACTGGAAAAGAGAAATTCTTCAGCAGTATTGTCATTCCCCTGGAATGACAGCAGGACTAGGACATTCCCCCTGTACTTGACACTGATGAGGCTATATCTCAAATAGTCTTATTTTTGGCCCCTCATTTCAAGAAAGACATTGAGGTGCTGGAGTGAGTCCAGAGAAGGGCAATGAAGCTAATGAAGGGTTTGCAGAACAAGTCCTATGAGAAGTGGCTGAGGGAGCTGGAGGTGTTTAGCTTGGAGAATAGGAGGCTCAGGGGGGACCTATCACTCTCTACAACCACCTGAAAGGAGATTGTAGCCCAGTGGGAGTCTGTCTCTTCTCCAGGTAACAAAGGATAGCACAAGAGGAAATGTCCTCAAGTGGCCAGTGGAGGTTTAGGATGTATCTTAGGAAAACATCATTCACTGAAAGTGCTGTGAAGCATTGAAATGGGCTGCCCAGGGAAGTGGTTGAGTCATCATCCCTGAAGGTGTTTAAAAGATGCGTGGATGTGTCACTTAGGGACATGGTTTAGTGGAACGTGGTCGTGTTAGGTTTATGGTTGGACTGAATCATCTTATAAGTCTTTTCCAACAAGAATGCTTCTCTGATTCTATGATTTTAAAATAATGTGACATAACAGGGCATGTGTTTGACATAAAAGTGAGATCTGGTCGTGGATGTTGCCTGTTTGCAAGAATTAGATGTTAACATTGTTCCCACTTCATCACTAGCTCAGTATTGTTCAATTAAATGCAGCTGGCAGAGGCAACAGAGCCACACAATGATTTACTCTATCTTCTTATATGACCAAAGCTAACAAAATCACAAAAAGACTGAGGCCACTTACTTCTTGGTGGCTTTCATGGGAGTTGTCCTATTAAGCCAATCAGGCTTAAATTAGAGATGTTGTTTGATTATGCTTAGATGGTAGTGTATCAAAGAGACGGAGTAAAACTCAGTTTGAAACATGAAAAAAATTGTAGAACTGTTATTTTATGCTGTATTTTCTAACACTGTAATTGCAAATCCGTGTAAAAAGTCACGTTACTGTAACCTGGTATAACTATCTTATAACTGAAAAGACTGGGTTTTAGCTACAGCCTCCTTGCAAAATTCCACCTCAGACCATTTATTCTCCCTGAACTCTTTTAAAAATATCAAGTAGATACAGAAGTCATCTACACAATTTCCTGTGATAAGCTTATTTCATAACATGACTCTTTAAAAAGCACATACACCCCCCTTTAAAGGGGGCTGTACTTTAGCAGCAGGTGTAAAAAAAAGGACACTGTTCTACAAGGTATATGTAAATCTTCTGAATCCTTTGCGATAAAGTGCAATATAAATGTCTGATGATAATAATATGGTTTGGAAACATTGTCCTTGCTATATACCTTGTAGTTGGTTGAATGATTTAGTGACTAATTATCTGATAGGAGGCAGCAGTAACTTACCCCCAGACCATGTATTAGCAAGGCTGATAAAAAAGACAGCTGTAACCAGCATGGCTCACCATGATATGTAGAAGGTGGAGCTTCTTTTGAAATAATAGTATCAACTAATTTAACCCTACAGCCAGCAAGGTTTCTATAAAAACATTCTGTGTGCTCAGTGTAGGAAGATGTGGGGCCAGTGTTGACTGGAGCAGGGACTTGGAAAAGACCAAGATAGTTATTGACACCTTCACCTTGATTTTTACTAGGAAGGTTTGCCTTCAGGAGTCACAGGCCTCTGTGGGAAGTAGGCATCTGGCACAATGACAATATACTCCTGGTAGAGCAGTACAAGATTATTTAAACAAACTGGACACAAACAGGTCCATGAAACCTGATAGGATGTTTCCATGAATACTGAGTCATTTGACTGATGTCATTGTGAAGCCACTCTGGATTCCTTCTGTACATCTTGGTAACTGGGAGAGGTTCCTGAAGACTGGAAGACAGTCTCACCTGTCTTCAAGAAAGGCAAGAAGGAAAATGTAGGGAGCCACAGCATGTTCAACTACACTTTATTCCCTGGAAAGGTGATGGGGCAAATAATCCTGGAGACCATTTCCCAGACCCTTGAAGGACACAAGTGATTTGGTATTGTCAGCATGGATTTAAAATGCCATGATTAGTTCAGTGAGTCAATTATATCAGAGATCTTGACAGATCATGTTGCTTGTTTTGACTTTTTAAAGCGTTTTGACACTGTCTTACCTTTTTTTGGGAACCAGCTGGCCCTGTAAGTTTCTCGTGAGAGAGAGCAAGGGAGTTTTGGCCTTGTGGGGGCCTGCTATCTTTGTAAGTTTCTCATGAGAGAGCAAAAAGGGAGTTAGCCTTAGCTGAAGCCCTGTGTACTCATTAAAATAAACACCTGCAGAGCTGTGGGAACCTAGAGACAGGCTGGATGAGATCATGGACTTAGCACCTTTTATTAATAGCCAATTAGCATTTGCTTGTATCTATTTGCACCAATGATTTTAATGCACGTACTGTTAGAAATGGTATAAGTGTAGAAGTTTCTTTAATAAAGTTGGAGTCTTGCTGTAACCCATATTGGGTCATCTGCATTCTTCCTAAAGCCGAGAACCTGTCCTTAAATGGAGTCAGGATAACCTTCATTACCTTTTGGCATAAGATTCTCACTGATGAACTCAGGATGTATGGACTAGGTAAGTGCACAGCAGAGTGGATGGAAAACTGGAGACACTCTTCTCAGTGATAGGCAGGGAATGTACAAGAGGCAGTGGGCACAAACTGTAAATTCCATTTAAATGTAAGAAGACCCCCTTTATTTTAACTGCAAAGATGCTCAGACACTGGAGCAAGACACTCAGAGAGTTATGGAATCTTCATCCTTGGAGAGGACATTAAAAATTGTCCATGGCCCTGAGCAACTCATTCTAGTTAACCTTGCTCTGAGCAAAGGGGACAAACTAGATGACCTCCAATGGCACTTTTCAGTCTCAATGATTGTTCTGTGAGTCTGACTGCTTATGTTTGACATGACAGTGTCTCTGTTGGTAGAAAACATAGAGCTGCTGGATGGAGTGTGTAGAAGAAAACCTACTGAAATTTGTACTTTTCTTGTAGAAGTTCCCTTGAACTCATTGTAATGTGTCTGAATAGCATTTCTTGGCTTTTTGGTTTTCCAATATTCTTTGGCATGAAATAGCTGCCAGTCATAAAAATACCTTACCTCGTGGTAAGGTTTCCTACCCTTATTGTAAGCACAGATTTTTTTCATTCTTTTTTTAAGAACCTCTGCTCCCATTGAAAAGGGGAAAGGCAGAATTGTATGTTCACAGAAGCAGCAATGAAGAGAATATGAACAAGATTCTCTCTTTCCTCTTAAATCCTAAATGGATGAATGTATCTTGACCCATATGTGTGACACAAATGCAGTATAGAGAAAGGATGATGAAGAAAGAACAACTCTTGTACTTAATGTTGTCCAAGTTCTTTAGAGGTATTTCATAGATTCACTTGTGCATTGAGATGATTCCCTTGCTCTTACCTGGGTAATCTGCTCTTTTGTATTTTTAAATGAAAACTCATGACTTGGGCAACCCCATGAAGGTGTACAGCAGAACCAGCACTGTTTTAGCAAAAGATAAAAGCATAGGTTGAAGTAAGGGCATGGTTGGGCTGCAGATTCCTTATCATGCAAACCTTGTGTGTTTGAAGAAAGAAAAACACCACCTTGGCCAACTCCAAAGACAAGCTTTTGGCTGTGGCAGTCAGGTGAAGAATAAATTTGTAACAGCTTTCTTTATCAACAGAGCATGTTTGCTGTTAAGCCACTGCAGAACAATAAACTTCCTGTCTAAATAATTGTCTATTCCCACTACAGCACTTGTATGCTGAAAAGATATAGGTACTCAATGTTCTGATAGAAAATATTGATCTTTTAGTTGAGGTCAACAAGTGGTGATGAGAAGGGAAGGCAGAAGGATGGCAAAGTGTAGTCTCTGTTCATATTTTTTATCCAAGAGCATCCACTTGAAGAAACCAGAGAAAATGTCCTTGTTTCATTAGCTCATTGTAAAGATCTCCCTTCTGCAAGTGAGACATTTAGCCTCTTGGGAAAGACAGCTAAACAGAAATCCATTTACCTTTCACATGTTTTTTCATAATTTCCCCTGCTACTTTGGTTAATTAATTATCACCGCTATTTGTGTTTAAACAAGGGGTCTGTCTCCCTCCCTCCTCCCAGGCCCATCTGCTCCTCCATGACCTTGCTTGTGAAGTCATTGCTGTGCTGATTTTGTGAAAGCACAAACACTACCCTAGCAACAGACAGCTGTGTCGCAAAGACAGGGCTGTGACCTCACAGCAGGAAGGACTGGGCTGGTGGTGGGGGAGAGGTTTTCTCCCACAAACACAGAAGCTTTTGATGATAACAGAGAGGAAGGCAAGGCGTTATTATATTCAGAACAAATGGTCTTGCTGTTTGACTGCTTCTTCTTTAGAAGTTGTCCATTGCTTTAAATTCTCTTCTTCAAAGGCCCTTTTTTAACTTGTATGTTTTTCATGCAAGGGGACTTGTTCCTTCCTCAGATCTCAGCTCAGAAGATATCTCCAGGAAGGAGTAGGGGATGGATTTAATCACACAGGACATGGGCCTGAGTTTCTACAAAGCCTGCAAGGTGTCCAGATCTCAGTTTTGATTTGTTCAGTTTGGTCAAACAAATCTAAGTCTTAAGAGGCAGTCTCATTTTTATTCTAACTGTTCAAGGATTTCTGTATAGTCTACCCCCACCCAAACTGCCTCTCTTTTGAATGAAATCAAGTAGAGCCATCCAGCAATGAAAGCTTTCTTTTATAAATATTTGCATGACTGGATGAGAAGTAGAAATCAGGTCTCATGATCACAAAGCATTTTTAATGTAGATGCAGCAAGACACATCAAAGTTAAATAACATAGAAGTGGTACTCCACAAGCCGTCTGCAGAAAGTGCTTCTATATCTATTGATTGTGAGGCTACAGAAAATGTATCTTGATCAGTCTCTTGCTGTCTTCTTCCTTGGCTGATTGCTTGGTTGTTCCATGAAGTGCCACGGTCTTCAAACCCGCACACCTCCTTCATTAGCTAAAAGTAGCTGGTGTTTCAGTATAAGCCATGGCTGTGTATTGCCTGAGAACAATTTATAGTTCAGTGTGCTACTGGAAAAGGCTAATTGGGTCAAACCACCTCTCGCTTTCTGATATATTCCATGATTAAATCACAGTCCTTCAAAGCATACATGATGAGTCTCCACTGATATGACCCACAGCCGAGCATTAACTTATCTGGAGCCCATTTTCTTTCATGTGACATGGAGAATGATGGCACTTACATTGCATCTTCGCCACATCTCACTCAGCCTTATAGATAGGTAGGACTCAGCAACCCCAGGTTGCAAGTGACAATACTGAATCACACTGAGTGGAAAGAATTTCTTCAGGGTTTTTTTTTTATTCTTTATGTTGCCAAACTAGAAAAAATAATTTCCAGATTTGCACTTTTGTTATCTAAATGCAAAGTCACCACCTACCTTTTCTGATGGAGTTTTTTTTTTGGTGGGTGAAGGGAAGAAGTAAGGGGGATGTAAGAAGGCAGTTGAAGGGAGAGACTTAATTTTCAATTAGGATCCATTTACAACACTTTGGGTAATTTAAGGGACCAATTAAAATTTTTTAAGATTTGCCTAGTTAATATCGGGGGCTGAATATAAAGAAAAATCAAGTCCTTTGTGTCCCATTGAACGGCTCTCACCCAAGTATCATTCCATTTCATGTCTGATTTGTCTTTAATATTTCATCCAACTGCTGCAGCTGTTTACTTTGGGTCCCATGTGATTCCCTCCTTATGTATTATCTGGCTTGCTTCTTCTGTCCTACTTGATTTTCACTGGAACATCAACCATTTACCACTACTTGCCAGTGTCTTTATTTCTCTGTTCTCTGTTTTACACACAGACCTTCCTTTCCATGTTCTCTTTACTTGTTTGGATGTTTGGACTATGAATATGCATACCAAACCTGCTCTACTTACTTGGATCTACTACTGTCCTCTAGGCGTTCAGGTGGTTTTGCCTGGTTTGCACTTGCCATGTATTTGGTTTTGTTGCATTTTGTTTTTGCAAAAGTAATTTTCTTAGAGTCCTGCACCCCACATAGTACGAAATAATTATTGCTGTCAAATCTCAAGATCCAGCAACCTCAGATCACTGTAACAGAATAGCTGAAAGAACCCAGAATGAAACTGCCCTTTCTGTTTTGCCATGCAGTCTGTCTGTTCCTTTGCTCTGGTGTAATATCCATCAGAGGACCATGAGGAAAGCTTGTTTTTGGACAGCAGTAATGCTATATTTAAGTATGCTTTTAAAAAAAAGAAAAAGGGCAAGAAGTTTCTTTAGTTGGTGCGTTCTATCAGAGGCAAGATAATAGAATTTCTAAACCCATTGATTTTATGGCATTAAGAATCTGCTTGATAAGTCAGTCTCTGTACACTGGTGATCACTATCTCCAGCTGTATAAGCAGAACTGTCCCCATTTCATTTTCAATAAGAAATTGAGGGAGACTTAGATGTGCTGGAAAATATGGAGAAAATAAATAGCGTAAAATCTCTGTTCTTTTGGGGTACAGCATAGCTATTTGTTATTAAATGCTGTAGGAGTCAGAGAAAAACAGAGTTGGAAGATGTGTAAGCAAAGGATTCTTAATCTGTGTCAGGCTGCCCCAGTAGACAGTGCTGAGGGCCACCCACAGGAGCACTGCTTATGGGGTATTCCAGCACCAGCCTTTCCCATAGGCAGCCTCAGAGGTAACAGGGAAGGGAACTTAGTGTAGAAGATGTTTACGAATACTCTGAGATATGTGCAACTAACACCAGGAGCAGCTGCTCTTTGCAGGAGGTGTTGCAGGTAAAGGGGCAGGACTTGGAATGGAGGGGAGATCCCAGTTACTTTCAGCCCTGTGTATGTGAAGCACGTAAAATATTGAAAAACCTCTTAATTCTGAGTGGGAAAAAGGATTATACCCACTTTAAGGGGTGTTTGAAAAAGAAGGAGAGGAAGAGAGGGAAGGTGGAGTCACAAGCAGACCTGTGATGTTGCCAGGTACCTTGGCCAGATAGATGAACAACATCCCTTTCCAAATGCTGCCTCCCTCCATGAGGCTGTCCAAGTCTGTTTTCTACTTGGCTGGTTATGCTATTGAGTCCCATTTGGAAGGATTCACATGTGACCTAAGACTGTCCTCTAGATGTCTGACTCTGTCCTCTACAAGATAAATAATGCAAAAACAAACATGCCAAGCAGTAACCTTCACTTGTCTCCCTGACACTGCTGGAGGGAGGGAGGAAAGAAAGGAGCAAGCGTGAGCAAGTGAATGAGCAAGCGGCACGCTAGGCAGGCAGGAGACCGGCACGGAGAGGCAAGGTACAGCACGAGGAACAGTGAGAGCAGCTGGATTCACTTTCCACACAGCTCTGCTGTTTTAGACTAGGTATCTGTCTGCTCGGGCACTGTCTCTTACAAGGCACGGGAAGTATTCAGACCTGCTCCCCAGCCATGGTGCAAAGTAAGCTTTGGCAGCCTCTTGGCCACATCTGCTCAGCGTGGAGCACGGCGGGCATTGGGTGAAGGCAGGTTCAAGTCTTCTCTGCACCGCTCAATTGTCCTGAAAGTCTCAAATAAAATGGTTGATGTTGCACACTGCAGGATTTCTTCCCTGCACCCTTCCCCAACACAACCACCCCCGCCCACCCCTCCCCCGCCAATTCTCTAACAGTGTAGAAGAGGATTCCTTTTTCCTATTGAATGTACTTGTGATGCAAGTATTCATTAATTGCGGATACAGTTGTACGCGGCATGTGTGCTAAAGTGCTATCAGCTTTGTGTGGAAGACAAATGCACGCAGACTTAAATAGCTGAGATTTTTATCTTTCTCCTCACGGAAAATATGCAGCAAGTTGTCCCCATCTAGAGACTTGCCAAGGGAAAAAAAGGTGCTTTCCTGTTTTTGTTTCCTCTTCTTGCAATACAGTGAGGAAGGGGACTGCCTGCGTGGTTCTTTTAAAGAGAAGGGGTTCCCCATGCTGGCTGTGGTATGTTTTTGTCAGGTTAAAAACTGTGAGGTTTTCATTTGTATGTGGCAGAGACTTTTTTCTTCTTTTGCTGGTGCTTTGAAACTTCATTGCAGAGGATTATACGACAGGGAGTTAAAAATACAGGTTGTGGATGAGAAAAAGTGTTGTTTCAGTGTTTTACTCTAAAATACTCCGCAGCAGAAACCAGGATGAATGGAGCTCTGTGGATCTCATGCAGACAATTACAGGACCCAGCAAGTGCTATGGTGACTGTGAAAGTATCGGGTCCCCAGGGAGAGCACATGTCTACAGGATCATGGAGTGGTTGGCACAAGCTTGACTTTCAAATAAGGAGAGTGAAGTGATTCATTCCCAGAGCCAAGCTGGCATAGGCCTGAGTCTGATGGATGCATATAGGACATGTGGGACAGTATCTTGCTGCAAAGGAGCCACCTGGACAGATGGTAAAGGCTAGGCCCCAGCTCAGCTTCTGATCAGGGTCCAAGAGCTAAGCAGATAACTCTCTGCAAACCTACGGTGAGGCAGGAGAGGGAGAGAGGATGGTGCACAGGGAAATAAGGACTTCAGCCTGAGAATCTTGGCATCCAGGTACCTTTGGAGTGGGGCTGTCCTGTTCCCAGTGGATTTCAACCAGAATGAAATCCAAGTTTCTGAGTTGATCAGACATCATAGCTTATGCATAAAACTGGAAACCTTTTGTTTTGAGAAGTGCAGAAGACAAAGTTGCAAGACCAAGAGGGTGAGATTATTGGCATGCAGGAATGCTGGCTCACTTGAAAGTGATCTGGGTAAGCTATTGCAGGCTGATTCCCTGGGTAGTGCTGCCCCTATTCTGCCGAGCTGTGTTTGCCCAGAGCTCAAACAGGGCTCGTTCCAAGCCGCCGTCTTTGCACTCACAACCTGCCTCCCCATCTGCTCACCTGCCGTCCATCACTGCCTACATGCTGGGATTAATGTTCCTAGTCCTGCACGCCAGCAGTCTGACTCTCTCAAGCTTTTGCAGCTTGCTTTCACGAGGATCAGATCAACTATTCTTCTGTCCTGCTTTTCAGCACACACCAACTCAATCTCTGTCATACTCACACACTCTGTCACAGACACATATACACCCTTCAGCCTTTTGCATGCTCACACCATTAGGAGACATGTTTGCTTCAGCAATGTGGTTATCTTATGTGTAAGAAATTTGCTCTTCATTTTTATTCCTTAGTCAGAGAAAGGCAATTCTATGCAGAGCTTGCAGAAATTTGTTTGCACCTTTATTAATAGTAGCAGAATTTTGTCTCTCGTGTGTGACAGGGAAGTCTAAGCCATTATTTTAAATTTTTGTTTAAAAAGCAATAACAGTCTCAAAAAATTCACAACAGACTGTCTGTATAACATACATAGATCATCGTCATCTCCTAGCTATATGCAGAATAGCCCATTTTCCCCTCAGCCTTGTGCCCTGATGGGATTCAATTCCTAAAGAAATGGGATTTATGATTCACATAGGTTTTTAATATGCCATCAGAATGCTGCTGTGTCTAAAAAGCTATGCTACTTATTTCAGATCCCAGCAGACCTTCTCACCAATATTGACTTGCAGATGAAAGCTACCATGTGCCTTTAAAATAAAGAAAGATGCTGAGCCTTGTCAATGCACTGTTACAGGGCACAACCATCCTGCTTTAGCACAGAAATGGTGGTGGCAGGGGATTTACAGGCCTTTTACACTGGTGAAGAATCCCTGGGGCTCTGATCCCTCCTGGAGTGGAGAGGAACTGTTCATGTGCAGACCTGTGAGCCTGTCCAGAGGGCAGTGTCAGGTGCATGTTTATGGTCAGCCATAGTGGCTGGCCTTGCTCCAAACCCATCAAAGTACAAATGATGAAATTAAGGGTTTTGCTTTGATTGACACAGATTTTCCTGCCATGTGGGACCTGCTTCCTGAGCCTCATCCCTTGTGTTCTGGCAGCTGTGGTTCTCCACATGCATGAGGCTGTACTTACAGCATGCATAGCATAAGCCCATGTTTCTGGTGTTTGCAGCTAAGCAGTGTGAGTGTTGTGTTAGGCTTTTGCTGAGCACGTTGTGTGCTGGAATGTTGGAGTAAATAATGTTGATGCAAATATTGTGGAGGCCTCAGACCCATGATTAAATGCTCATGGATTTATTGCTGTCTGTAGTTCTCTCACTCTTCCTGTGTGCAATCTTAGCAAGTGCCAGGAGGGAGACTAGATATGTGCTGTATCAGATGGATCTAAGCCTGATCTGTGGCAATAGCAATTTTTAATAATACTCCTTTCCTGACTTTGGAACAAAGCACAATCTAATCACTCTTTTTGACTTTACTGCAAGTTCAAGAAAGATGTTTCTGATAAACAGTTTTCAGAGTCCAGTGGTGAAGAATATTTGAATTGATACATAGTAAGGAAAGAAAAGAGTCCATGTGCATGTGGGATACAGACATCTCTGTGCGAGGGAAGGTGAAGGCCCACTCCTCTGTCTGACTGTATGTCTGTCATCTGCTTAGGCTAGTGAGTTGCTATGGTTTAAGAAGTCACGCAGCGCTGCCTGTTTATGTGTATTTTCCTGCCCTTGGGGTAACAACTTCATCCACAGTAGTAGTTAAATTGGGCTTCAGTCCCTTTTATTTGCTAAGATCATGCCCATGGAGTTACACAACTTCAGCTGATAGTGAAGCACAGCCAACTGATTATCTGTGTCAAAGCTATTTATTTTAGTCTTTCATCTAGTTCTTTTCTTGTTCCCATTGTTGCTGCAAAGTGAAAGATGTATGAGTTTTTCAAGCTGGCCACAGACAGTTGCTCCAGGACCTTTCTAACAAAGGGTAGAGGTAGGAGGAGATTGAAAGGGGATGCTGACAGCATCCCTCCTCACAGAGATCTGGCTGCTGGGGCTCAGAGCCAGCTTTGAGACTGTGCAGGTGAGGATGGCCCTACTTCTTTTGGTGCCCTTAGACAGAGTGCCTCAGAAAATGCTTCTACAGGACAAGTCTCCTTTCCTGTGGGAGGTGCTTTTTAAACTAAACCTTTAGTATTCAGCCACTGCCTGACCTACATCAAAAAATAGTGCCTGTCTCTAGTTCAGGAACAGCCATGCCTGGCCATGCGCACTGTTAATCCAGACCTTCAACCTGCAGCCAGTGTCCCAGCCTGACTGCAGCCCAGCTCCCTCATCGTAGCTTTGCCCAGCCAACAAAGGGCTATGTCTGACCAAGGGTACCCTCACCAGGACTGATCCTGAGCCCAGCCTGCATGTCCCAGCTGAGCCTTAAGCCATCCTAGCCCCTTTCACAGGGTCCTGTCTGGCCATCCCAGGGCTATACTGGACCCTGGGTACTCTCAAATCAGCCAGATCCAAACTATCACTTCTTTCATCATGGTGCCTGAACACAGAGCTATCAGAGCGTAAGATGCATATTAAAGCAGGAACAGAATAAAAAAAATAAATCTGATTATACAGATTCATAGAATAGTCTGGGTTGGAAGGGACCTTTAAAGATCTAGATCAACTCCCCTGCAAAAAGCTTTTCCAACTAGATCAGGTTGCTCAGAGCCCAGTCCAACTTGACCTTGATTGGCATCCACTACCTCTCTGGGCAGCTTGTTCCTGTGTTTTACCACCCTCATTGTAACAAAAATTCTTCCTTCTATCTAATCTAACTCATACATGATGGTCAGTATGCTGAGGTAAAATCACAGCTCTGGCCTCCAAACATAGCTCACTGGTATCTTGTTAGGTTCAGGACTTTGTGAGGGAGGTGTTGAGATATTTTCGCTGATTTATCTCATAAACAAGAGCTAGACTGATCATGAGCAGACTGTGTTGTTTGCTGAGGGATACCTAAGATAATCTCCAATGGACTACTGCTATGGCTGGACAGAGGATAAAATCATTAGGAGCACAAACCACTGTCTGCTGTGTCTTACTTCTGAAATAGGTAACGTTGTGGCATAGATTTCATTTCATAACGAGCTGATCATAAACACAAGGTGTCCCTTATGGGAAAGACAAGCACTTGAGTGCTCATCTTTCTACCCAGTCAGGGCAACTAAGTCAGCTTCAAGAAATTTGTCTTTTAGTTATGAGTATTGCCAAAGACAGACTCTCAAAATGTGAAAGAATTTTACTTGCTTCAGTTTCAGTTTCTAAATCTCTAAGCCTCCTCAGGGCCTCATGGAAGCTGTGACACAGGACCTACCACATGCTTGTTCCCTCCTATGGGCTCTGTGCTCCCCTTGGACTACCTCTTGCATGGTGCATCAGACTCATGTCTTAAGTCTGAATTATCAGAGATAAGAGTTTTATTTCATCTAAACAAAGAAAAATATTTCGGTCAACCCTGGCAATGATTATGCAGCCAAGCACAAGGAGTATAAACAAAACAAAACATATTTTCGCTATGCATAGCTTTTCATTTCAGATTAAAGCAAACAACCAGAAAGAATATTGGTCTCCCATGAGAGAGCAATGTATTGGTGAATCTTCTGTAAGAAGATGCAGCAACGTTGAGAATAAAATGGCCGTTGGGGAGAATTTTTGAAGGAGATTTAAAGGAGAAATATGCAGAAGGCAAAGAAGCAAGAATTTCATGCTGCTTCCACCATAATAATAACAATAATACTTTGCCCAGTGCGTATGCTTTACTGCTCACTGTAGCCAACAGCGAAATTCCCTGCCCACCAAACAAAATCAGCAAAAGGCAAGACTGGCTTTTCAGGCAGGAAAACTTCACGGGTGCATCCATCAAATCCTGCAATGGGACCAGTGAAGCACACAGGCTGCAAGGCATCAGTAATGAGAACTGGAGAATAGAAAGCCCTCAGCAGTCCAGGCTCAATAATTAATCAAAGCTGAAAATCTTTCTAACGAAGGCAGCAGCCCCAGCAAAACAGAGAGAGAGCATTTAAGGAGTTAGGGGTCTGAAGAAGAAAGGAGGACATCTCAAAAAGCAAGTTATCAAGGGATGGGGAAAGAATCACCACAGCATTTCCCTTCCTGATGTTCTCAGCAATGCACTGAAGCCAAAATGGCAATAGATGGGAATAATTTAATCTTCTTGCTTTTTCTGTGATCTGATTCATCTAAGTGTCTCTTGCAGTGGCTAGCTGCTATTATAAGAACGAGGTCATTCTACAGAAGAAAAGCTCCTGCTCTGGGACCCTGCATCCTGGAGATGCTTCTAGTTTTCAGGGTGACACCATAAATGAGTTTCTCGAAGTTCCTGTTCTAATGTGTGAAGTTGTCTGGCAAAATTCCCAGATGAGTCTCAAGGCTTACTTAATTATGAATCAAAGCCTTAATGTAATACCTTGTGCTGCTGAGCCTTTCAAACTGAGGACCTCAGGTTGCTTCTCACACCAAAGAGAGGAAATGATTCATATATAGTTGGTTGTAAATAGCAGATGTGCTGCAGCAATAGCAGATGTGAAATAAGAGCCTGGTGATCCTGGCTCCCATGTACATTGTGAACCACAGGGTTTCCAAGGCCATGGAAAAGCACACTGTCAGTCACAGCAGAGTTTTGACTATGCACTTGAAACTTTTCTGACCTGAGGCTTGGTGCTTCTCTTAAAATGTAGAGCAAGATAGTATAGACGTGGCTTCAGTGAAGAAACCAAGTAAGTCCAGTGGGTGTGTTGGCAGGAATACTTTCCCTGTGATGATGAGAAATACTTGTGCAGATGCTTGACTTGCTTGCACTGTGATTCATGGTTTTGTCACAGGTACACCATGGGGACTGCAGTTCCCCTGCCTGGAAGTGAGCCCTCACAACTGAAGAAGCGCCCATTGGTTGAGAACTTGGCAGCAGACCTGCTCAGGAAAACAGCTATCGAGGGACACATTGCCATTACCTTCCACTGTCTTCTCCATCTGTCCCTTGGACACATGGCCCATTTCAAAGGCTTTGATCTGATGTTCAGATTCCTGGGAGAGTTACTAACTTCTCTGTGAGACTGTATCACTTCTGTGTGTAGCTGCATTATATGCTTGATCAGGTAGAGTGACACAGATGCCACAGCAGTCCCAGTGACTTGGATCTGTATACTGGAGTTCTCTGGTGCATGAAGCAAAGGTTACTGAATTCTTGCCTTGTCAAAGATAGTATCTGCATCTTTATGTGACCTCTCTATGGGAGTGAAAGTGTAACATAAAAGCATCTTTGATCTTACTTTTATGCCTCACCTGAAAAACAAGCTTCTTTTTCCCCCATATAAGAAGAAAATATAATTGTTGTTATTTACACATATGGGAAGCGTGCAAATAAAAGCGAGGATAGGACTGAATTGGAACTGATAGATAAAATGGATTAGGCAGATAGATGGAAACCAAATTAGCTGTGAAGTCAGTGTCAAATAGAATAGAAAATCATTTCCACCCAATAGCCAGCTGAAAGATTTAGCAAGACAAGAAGGAAATAATCAAGATTGCCTAATTGCCAAGTAACCTTTCTGTCTTTTTTTTACTCCCTTTCTTTCCTGATACTATCTGTCTCAGATTCCTCTATTAAAATGGAGGAAAACATCTTTTGATCTGGTCTGTAATGTGAACTCCAATCTGGCTTAAAGAAACCCCCTCTGCAAGAAAGGCCATTTTTGCAAAACTCTAATGTGTCACACAGCGGCCTTACAAGGTTTTTGGCTAAAGGAAATAAAAGACAACATGCTAGCAAATACTGTGTATGCTCTTCCCATCTGTCCTGCCTTTGTTATCTAGCATGTCATGTACAAAGTTTGATATGCAAACACTTGGTGAAGAACTAAGTAAATACTGGGGATGTATGGATTCTTTTTCTCTCCATGAATTGCTGATACTCTCTTCCTAGGCATGGAAAGGAAGAGCTTTGAGGAGCTGAAGAACAGCTTTGTAATTAGTGAGGGCCCCTGGCCACACTGAAAAATAGTGTTCAACAGCAGTGTTCTTGCAGAAAACAAAATTCATTACAAGAATTGCAGTGATGAAAATCTTTTCCTACAGGCCTGGCAAAATGGCTCTAACTTGTACTTCCTTTCTATTATTTCTAAAAGACTTAAAGATATGTAAAGACTATAATATAACCTGTTGGTAGAAGCAACAGTTAAAGAGCTAGATAAAGAGCTAAATGTATCAGGAGACTGACAACAGACTGCTTAGATTTTCCTGAAGGTGACTTGTTCAAACCTGGAGTGGGAAAATATTGTCAGAGGTGACTCTGAGAAGTCAGCTTACTTTTCCTTTCAGAGTATATTGACAGTTACTGATAAAGTACCCTAGAAGCAGGCTCTCTGGAATCCTACAGCCTGAAAAGATATTGGGTGAAGCTAATGCATGTCAGGCACCCACGCAGAAGTTGGGTGCCCACACATTTTCCATGATCTAACCACTTCTCTTCCAGCCTGTGAGGTGGGGAGACAGTGCCTGACTGGTGGTCTCTCTGTAAGAGTTTGAAGAGTGTAATCAGAAAAAGCCAGTCTTGATTGCCACATGCTGAGGAGAACTGTGGGCGGTGGGTAGCAGCTCCATACGGTAGGTTTGCTGCAGTTTCTAACTGTGATGGGGAGAGCAGCTGCCTGCTTTTTGTGGAGAAGTTGACTGGCTAGCGGCTGTCACGTGAAGCAGGGATGGGTTTGGAGATCTTGCTGGGATTGTCTGTAAACACTAAATGTTTCTTTTGACAGACTGAATGCTTCCTGTGAAGTAGGAAAGAGGGCAAAATGTTATTTAGACTGGTTATTTCCATTAAATTCTGTTAGGCTGGCATGTTTGCTATTTTCATTTCTTCTTCTAGATTAAAAGGGATAGAAGACTCCCTTGAGAATATCTTGGTTGCATTGGCTGAGATTAGCTTTTGTTTTTAAGTCTTCCTTCATTATTGAAAACTAAAGAATTTCCTGAGTTGACAAAAGGTGTGATGTTACTAAATGAGGCAAGTAGAAAGTTAAAATGCAGATCTCTGTGGTTTAGACCTGAGTGCCTCTGAAAGGCAAGGAGGTAAAGAAAAAACACTTGACCTTTTCAGTGAGGTTGGATCAAAGATTCTGCTATAAAAGCTTTTCAGCCAACACTGCTTCAAGTCTTGTCAAAACTTGAGTCTTCAGCCACATAAGGCAGAGCAGTATCTAAGTAGGTGTTTTGCTACAGTGGTTGAGTTGACTAAGTCTTAGGGGCCTTCACCACATTTATATGCCATTTTACAGAACTGTGTGAGGATGTGTCAGTTCTCTAAAAAACTATAATCCCATTTGCTCCCCGTGGCCATTATGTCCAACAAAACTAAATGAAGACTTTAATAATTTGCCTTGCACATTGCACTCACATGATAGGGGTGTGGTGAGGGGATGCTTTGTTAATAGAGAGAACACTGGAGTCTTGACTTGGTCTCCTTAAATGCTACCCCTCAGTACTTGGCCAGATTTGCCAGTGATTTCCTGTCACCACAACTGTTTCACAATACTGGATTTGAAGGGTCTGGTGCCATCACAGTATCTGCAATATCAGGTTTAGGTCAAGTTGCACTTGAGTCTGTGTCCCAGTCCCCCACAGTGGGACTAGCAAGGTGGGATTGCTGGAATTTGGCCATGCTCAACTTGTCTCATTACTCTTCAAGACAGGGCCAGAAGAGAGAAGAGCTGCTGTTACTCATAGGGTGTGTGTTTCCTGAGAGCAGACTAGGTGAGGGAGGGGCCTGGAGATCGTAGAGACAGTCCATGAACTGGTGCCATGTTTCTGACAGGAGCTGGGAAAGCTTATTCTTAAAATAAGTACCTGTTCTGAGAACCTGGTTTAATTTTTGCCCCTCGGGGAGATTGCTTTGAAGGAGAGAAAAGTGCTTTTACAGCAGAGTCGCAAGCAAATCCTTTCCCTTCAGTGCCATTTCCTACTTGTTGAGAAAGGGAGAGCAGTTCTGGGGAAAGGAACATTGAAATCATCTTCTAAATCACTTTGGTTATGGATCTCTTTGGTATTGTGTGAAAACCTGGTGTAAATACACCATTAAGAGCAGGCCTGGTTGCACAGGCCACACATAGCCAATGTATTCAGATCAAATGGGTATAGTGAAAGCTTTAAACAAGTAGCAGATAAAGGGGGAAAATGCCTATTAAATAAATAAGCACACACAGAGAGACACGTACAAAGCAAGCAAGAGGAAAAAAAAAATCTCATGTGACCCTCATGGGAAATAATAACATTACTGCAGGAGACTAGGCAAAGGAATGAAGCTAATAAATGAGAAATATCTAGTACATCAATTCTATACGCCAGCAGTGAATTGTGCTGTTTTATACTGCAACTAAGGCTCTGGATTTTATTTATTTATTAACATAAAGAATCAAAATAAATATTGAAGATTCAGAAGGGAAGTGTGAACTGAATCTGTTTCTCCAAAACTATACTCACAGAAATGCAAAGGGAATGGCAAGTGCTCTGGTTATTAAGACCATCAGATCTGTGGCAGATTTTTCCACCTCATACTTTCTGCCACACAGTTTGACAGTAACATGAGAAAACCCACCTTGATTTTCCAAGGGTGTGGGTCTGAGTGATGTAGTACCAAGGACTAGAAGTTTAGCGGTTTCAAGGACACCTTTGTAGGTCAGAATAACTTGTTTGTATGAGCTTTTTTTAGCTGAAACCCCATTTAGGGCTGATGTGTTGTTTTAACTTGCTCAGGAAACAGTTATAAGTGGCAATATAATGTATCTGGCATCTGATAAGAACACAGAATGAATGCAGTTTGCACAACACAGAGTCAAGGGAGGCAGCTAAAAAGGTATCAAGAGGATAAAAAATAAAGTAGGGGACTGGGGTTTGGGTTTTTTGATTGTTAAGTTTTTGTTGGGTTCTTTGTTTTGTTTTGTTTTGTGTCGTTTTTTGAACCTTACAGCTTTCTCAGGATTTTTGTAGTTCTTGTTTTGCTGCTAGAGACTCATATTACCCACTATTCATTCACATAAAAACACAAGTGTATAAATTACATCCACCTAAATGATCACTAAATGAAGGAAATGGCAGTGTTTGCCCGGCTTAGTATTTTACAGCTTACCTTAGATGAAATCCCCAAATTAAGAATGACTATTTAAACTCTTCTTTCTTGAACACATGCATTATAATAAAGCCCTTAAAGACAGTATAATAACATATCAATTCTCAAATAACACAATGTTAGAATGTTCATATTTTTCTTTGAGCTTTGACAAATGTGTGGGATCTTGCAGCTGTTCAGTATTCTGGCTATTTCAGACAAACAGAGCTTAATGAAGGTTGCTTTTGAGAAAAGTATCTGAACAATGCATCGTAGATGAAGAGATATTATAATGGCCATTATAGTCAAAAGCGTGTATGTGCTAATGCATATGGAGTTTTGCAGATAAATTGCAAAATGAGCTCATTACAGACACAGGTAAAGTCTTGCTCCTGTTGCTGTCCATACCACTGTTGGCCTTGGCTTTTAAAAAGTCTGGCCTTGTAACTCGGCATTGTTCTTTAAATATGTATTCCATTATAATTTTGCTATCAACATTTAATGTGATTAAAATGCACTGGGCTCCCCTGGCTTAGCACAGCTTTTTATGGCAGAAGACTGCTGTTCAAGAGGGTGAAAAACTGCCTGGGTATGACTGGCCACTTTCTAAAACTTGTGTTTCTTTTCCATTTCTGATATCTCTGGAACTTAATCAGTATCAAAATTCATGTATTAGCCTCTTACTGACAGAGCTTCTGATGTTACCAATATTAAATCAGGCTCTGGGCTATAGTACCCTTTATATTAGTAATGGTTATTTAGAAAACTCATAGTGATGTCATAGCCACTTCAGGCAAAAGTGCTGTGCATTTATACAAGGGAATAAAATAATTTGAGGAAAAAAACTAATTCATGAGCTGTTTGTATCTGTCTAACCAGAAGTCACAGATCTTCTAAAGGGGACTTGGGGAGGCCTGTTTTCTGACAGATTCTGGAATGTGTTTCTTTTATCAAGAAAATTGTCTTTTGCTTTTTGATGAACTGCATTTTCTTTTTCTGTGATGGATCTTTCAGTGCTAAAGATTTTATTATTCTTATATAGAAGTTTAGTAGAACTGAATGAGTTAGGGCCAGCCAGAATGAAGGATAATGCTCCTTGCATAATCCTTTAGTATTTGAGGTTAAATCACCTCATCTGCTGTATTACTTTTCCCTTCCTCGAAACAGCAGTCTTTGAGTTAAATCAACATACACATTCAGAAAATTGTCATAAAGATAATCAGTTTTTCATGCAACGAGCACAAATTATTTCAGGCTACTTCGAATTTGTCATAGGCTTAAGTGATTGCAACCCATATTACAGAAGGACAATCTCTCCCTCATTCCCTCTCCTATTCTCTCAATGTCTGGAGGATCAGGGACAGGGGACAGAAGCAAGGACAAGTTTTGGATAAAATTTTATTGATTTGTTGAAAGTAGCAATAAGGGGAGGGTAAGAAATTGTAGAAACCTGTGAATGCAGACAACGTGAGCAATATGTACTGAGTAGCCGGATTGAAAGCTGTGATGCTGGGCACACAAAGAAACTGAATATTGCTAGCAATTTAAAAAGAAACAGTTAATGCCGGCTTGCTTTGCTTTGGACATATTGCTGTATTCTATACATGTAGAAACGAACTGCAGTTTATTGATACAGTTTGATAACAAATTATGTGTAAGCCTCAAATTAGTTTGTGCTTCAGCATGAAAAGGACAAAAAGGTTGGCAAGATGCCAGAAAACATTCAAACTTAATACAGCTCTCTGCATCTGTTACTCTAGGAAATAGCTGGTGAAATTCTACAGTAATAATTTCAAGGGGAAAATAAAGAAATCTAAGCATTTTGCTTAAAATATAATGCAAAATGCAGGTGATTTTATTACGATATGTACCTTAAAGAGAAGATAATTTACTCTTAAAATCTGGTAATTATTACAGCATACAAGAGGAACAAAATAAGCACACTATCAAACCTAAAAAACAAACGCATGGAAGGGGCAGCTTACCTATCTGAAGTTTTAGGAAAATAAATGTCAGATAAATTTGGGAAATCATTTATGCATCTCCATCTCCCAGCACTGTACAGAGGCAGTGAGAAACATTATGATCGTGTTGCAGATGGGGTAAGTAGAATTGCTTACAATTACAAACGAGATCAGTGGCAGAGCCAAGAAAAGGAGCCAGATTTTCTCTTTCTTTTACACTTCAAATCCTATGTTCAATTTAGTGAAGATTCTGGCTCTAAAGTTATATTAAATTAGTTATCTGTTCCCTCTCTCCCTTGACCTGTATAAACATCATAGTCCAGACCCTCAGCTGCTAAAATCACTGCAGCTCCATCTGGCCCATTAATGTGTGTATACATGCCAGTGGACAAGATTGCAAGTTGTTACCTACTCCCTGCCTAACAAACCTGGCAAAAAAACAAGAGTAATAAACACATAAAACTGTCATTAAAACAATTGCCAACTAGGGTCTCAGGGATTTCTCCCTCTGCACCATGATGGTGAAGATAATACACAGTCAAAAGTCCCCCATCTGATACTCTATCAATAAAGGAATATTCTTCCAGTGAGTGTTGAGTAGAATTCTGCAAGCCTAGTATAAATAGCCTACGTGCAAATAATAAGATTCTTCTCTTTGGGGAGAAAGAGAGAGAAAGAGAGAAATTCTCTGGCCCTTATGGAGGTAACAGGTTCCTAATCTCACGTCTCTATAACTTTAATAATGGAATTAATGACAGGATTAGCATAGCATATCGACATGATCTCTCACATGAATGTCATGGCAAAGGGCCAGTCTGCAGGGATGCTTGATGATAACTTTTTTTTTAATTGGGTGTGGGAAAGCAGAGATGTACTTTCTCTAGCCCCAGTGCTTGGGATTTGGCAATATTCAGAAGTGTTTTGCCATGTGGGAAATTAAAATTTGCAAGTACAAAATTGCTTATTTAAAAACAAAGAACAGTAACAAAACCCATGTTAGTTCAATTAAAGGGTCAATGCAGGGAAGCCAAAATAGATTTTCTATTTGCTAAGAAGCAAGGGACTGGAAAAAGATACATCTACGTAGAGAGTATTTCTAATTAACCAATGAGAGCAGAGGCACTTGTTCCACTTAATCGCGAAGCAGCAAAATGGAAAACAGCCCTTCTCATCTCAAGAATATGGTTTGCCAAACAAGCTGGGATGGAGAGAGAATATCATGGTATTTCAAGAGTATGTTCTTCTCTTTTTTTTTTTCCCACCTCCCTTTCACCCTCTTTGTAATCAAGGCTGCCTATAAGCAGGTATTTATTTTTAGTTTTGTTTTAGGACTGGCTTAGCAGTTTGTGGTGAGCAGATGGGAATTTGATGTTACATTCTGTTTCAATTGTATTTCAGTGAAATTAATTGCAATAATGATCCATTTTATTGATATAATTCCTGTTTCCAGAAGTGTCCTACTGTAAGAGCATTAGAATCTTCGGAATATTTGATTCATGTATCTAACTACAGGATTAACGCTAAGGATGGTCCTTGAGCAAAATCTTGGATTCAGGCAGCAGTATACTTGACAACTCAAGCAGAACTTCACGTCTTACTCTTAGGTCTTTAATTGCTGCCAAATCAGCAGAGTTATCAAGTGTTTATTTTAGATTCAGGCCTCCCATGTTGCCCCTAAATGTTCTTGAATTTAGGTTCCTTTTCTAGTATTTTCCCATCTGATGTAGTCCCTGTGCCCTCCTCCATGTTGCATATACTTCCTCGCCTTCCTGCACATCAAGAGAATGGAAATCTATTTCAGTTCCCGTTAGGCAGGTAATTAGTTTGATGGCAGATATCAGAAAGGCACTGAGACTAATGTGGCTGCCTACAAAACAGCAAGAAGCATGAAGCTCCAACTCGACCTGTGTTTTATATCCTGCCTTAAAACCAAACAAAGAGAACTGCTTTTTAATTCACCAGTTTTATCTCTCCGGGCTTAGTGAATTCTAGTGCTCGTAAAAAGTGAGAGACAGCTACTGCAGACTAAAGGCATGCACAGTGAGAGTTTCATGCATACGTGCAGCTCTGCTAAACACACCTTAGTGCCAAGCCTGCAGCATGTCCTACTCTAACAGTTTGTCCTCCCCCAGTCCCTTCACCCGTTCTTCCTTGTGTTTTCTGCTGTGATTTCAACTTTGTTTTTAATATTGCAGGTTTGTGTGCCCCATGATTAGGGACTGAAATTTATGCTGAGCTGCACAGCAGGCTTTGTGAAGGGTCTAGAGTGAAACCTTCTGAATTCATTGTCATTTTTGATAGAAACTGGACAAGGAACTTCAGTTTCCAGATGAGGTCATGATTTGCCAATTGATTCCCCTGTGGTCCTTTCTTATTTAGCATCTTCTTCTGGGGAGATGCTTGTACATTTAGGAATGAACTCACTTTTATAGCACTGAATCATGAATTGGAAATCATAGGTGTAGGCCGCTCTGAACCTTTTTTCTTTACAGTAAATGGGAGTGTGTTATCCAAATGAGAGAATTCTCTCGTCAGCAGATGTTTTTCCATGCTTTGCTTTCTCTTTTAAAACCACAATGAAACTCTAAAGGCTGGAAAAGGTCAAATGTTTTACTGAGCTTTATTCAAGAAGGAGAAAGAAATGTTTCATGAGACTGTATTGAGGCCCCAGAAATGTCAAATAAGCAGATTATCTGGTTACCAGAATTGGGACAGCTGGTCCCAGGTGACAACAGCCCCACAACTTCTTAGCACTGTTTCATCACTTAGCTTTAGGACTCCTTCAACTCTGTAAGTCAGACATAAAAAACTCCAAACCGTGCTTTTTTCGGATCAAAGATTATTTCAGGCAGAGAATGAAATAGTGTCCCTTATTAATATCAGAAAGACCTAGCCCATTGACTTCAAGGGGGTCTTGATTTCACCTGAGAACGATGATTTGTTTGCCTCCTTCCATAACGTGAGGTGACATATTCTGAAAGGCAAGTGAGGAAAGATCATCACTTGTTAAGGTGTGAGCATGGACTTTTTGGATCTACATCTGGTCTGCAGGATAGATGTGACAACCATGGATTTTAAACCATATGGTACAGACTTGTTTAATGCAGCCTATAGAAGCTATTCTCTGATATTAGAGAAAATTATGTCCAAGTGGAGGGCTCTAGTATAGATGTTCAATACAAGAAACTAGAAGGATTTAATAAATACCTACTTGTAACAGAATTTTCCATCCTGTGTATCTCCAAGCACTTCATACAGGAGGTAAGCATCATTATCCCCATTAATGGCTTTTTCAGATTTTTCCTGCAGACATTTCTGGTTGGGTAAAGCCAGGTTGACTGTGAGAGAAAGTGACGCTGTTAATGATTCTCTCATGCTTCGTGGAGACCTAACTGACTGATGCTGTAGGCCAAAGTTACAATGTGGGAAGGTCTCAGACTTGCTTTGCCTTGCCGCATGTGTAATGAAGAACAAGGAAGGACAAATCATTGTGATATTTTCCTGCAGTTCCAGTAGGTTTCTCTCAGGGTTCGAGAGTTTCTATGTGCCCCTCCTTTTTCTAGAAGTTTGTGATGACAGTTTGGAGTAATTGAAATAATGTGGTGGATTGTGAACATCCACTTTGCTTAGAAGAGCAGATTTAATCCTTTATATCACCTTGAACATGTCTTGTTACTTCACAGGGTTGGGGTGGGTTTGCACAACACAGTGCAGGAGATCCCATTAGCTGAGTGCTGCAGCCCACTGGTGTGTCTGTGCCGTGCTGAGTTTCAGATCTGCGTGGTGGGAAGCTTGCTTGTGTACCTCTGGGTGGGTGCTTTGCTGCATTGTGGTGAGCATGCTTTGAATGTAGAGGAATTTGAGGCTTTTTTCAGTAGTGTTTCAGCTGAGTTAGCCCACAATATTCTTCCAATTTACTGCCTGGACAGCCACCTAAAAGAAAGTCTTTTCCTCCTCCTGGCAAAGATTTCTTCATTCATTTTCCATGCTCAGTCAGTTGATATTTTGTAAATAAGATTGGTTGGCTCTAAGTAGTTGAAATTTTGCTTATTCCACTGACTTCTTTAAAATTCCCAAGGTGAATGTATAAGCCTACTCTGCTTCTCCAGATGTGGGTATGATGTTGTGGGTTTTTTTATATCAGGCTTTCCTAGACTGAGTTTACCATTCTTAAACATTTCAAAGGCCACTGCTGCATTGAGAAGTCCTTGTTAAATATTTTTTCACTACCAACCTTTTCTCCTTTCAGTGTTGGGGAGAAAAAAGCATTCCTTTGCTGTGTCTGTAAAATTCCAGTTACACTTGGACGTACAGAGCTGGTAGTATTGTCCTTTGGTTGCTGGAAGTGTACTAGCAAAGGTCCAGAACAACTGTTTGGTGATTTTTAACTCAAAACTGGTTATACATCCCATGTAGTTTTACAGTGTAGCTATTAAGTTAATAGGGTATATAGAAATTATTTCAAAATAGGTTGTCTCCTATTCAGGCCTTCTGTGATACTGGACAACTCATTTCATTTTTGCACATCATGTTTCTACTTTTGAGATTTCTCAGTGTTAATAAAATGGCTTGCCCTCTTATGCCCTTAATATATTGATGTTCTGATGCAAGAAGTTACACAAATGTCTTGTTCTCTGAGATATTCTCTTAACATGTGAATCAGTTGTTCATGTTCCTTGTTTAAGATGTAAAGCAATCTCCTTCCAAAATCACTGCCATGCCTACAACTAGCAAAAAGGCAAGGTACTAAGTCAGAGGAGACATATGCTTTATGTATGGTGGCATCAAATGGCACTTCACTGGGAACTGTGGAGAACCTGCCTGAGAAGGACCTCATGTTCCTCTGGAGCCTGCTGACTTATATGACCTCTAGAAATAGTGAGCTGTCAATATTTGCTTTGTATTTGTAACAGAGTGTCTTTAGATTTCAGTGATTCTGTTTCCCCCAGCTGAGAGCCATGGATGCAGCAAAGAACTGTCATTGCTCATCACCTTCTAGCTGCTAACCCTGAGGAACACCCACTGGCCCTGGTGACTGTCTAGTTTGCTATCATGTGAAAATCACTGCTTTCACTAGCCCTGGCTTGACTGTGGCATCCCTAGAGAGCCACCTCTGTACTTCCCCAGTCCAACAAAACTCTTCACAGCAGAACCTTGGTAGCTCCATGCTCCAAGAGCTCTGCTCCCTGCCAGCTGCTGTTAGTTTGTTTTTACTTTACTGAGCAGAAAGGATAGAAGAAGAAACCCATAAGAAGAATAAGAACAATGACAAAGCAGAGGAGAAATCCCCGGCAAAACCACCTTCCACTTAGTGGAAGAGAAGAGGGGAAACCTAAAGCTGCAGCACAAATACTGATTATTCCTGTCAAGGATTTGCTGCTGTTGCTAAGTTACTGGCCTCTTTGGAAAACCCTTGAAGTATGGGGTACATTAGGAGCTCATTAGGGTCCCGGGGACTTGCGATAAATGTACAATATGTCTCCATGCTAAACACATTCAGAAATAACAATAGAAACTTCCTGCCCAGAGTTTAGATGTTTTTCTCTACTTCCCCTTACTCATTCACAGCTTCATTTGTTATTTTATGACAGACAGGAGGGAGTTGTTTGACAGGAGGGAGAGGTTACCCGAAATAGACAGAGATGAGCTCCACTTAACTTTGTAAAGTTTCTGTCTTTTCATGAAACTTACCCGTCAGGGGAACACGGGGAAGGACGAATGTAGGTGCATCTTTAATCTGTTCAGAGTGTGGGTTTAATGACACTCCAGGGACTTTGCATCAAGTTTGTGGTGTGAAGAGGTCTGAAACTTAGAAATCCAGGGGTGCAGGCTCCTCTGCAGTGTGTCAGGGAGGGCATTAAGGCCCATTAACTGTGAGTGTCAGAGCCACAGAGCAGAATCCACAGCCCCAAGCTAGCTGACTAGGTGTGACAGAAGAACCCCAGCATGCCGACAGATGGTGGGAGGACGGATGAGTTGTCCTCTAGGGGGATCTAGGCAGCATGCCTGCTTCCAGAGATATCACACATGATCTCTACAGGGAGTTAGTAACGTGTCTGGGCTTAACAGAAAATATGTATCTCTGCTGTTTTACATAATATTTAATGAATGATATATTAGTAGCCCCAACAGGATTTTAGTTTTATTTAATATAATTTATAAATTAAACAGTCCAGACTGGGTGGAGAAAATTAACCAGCAGGCTCACTAGGAACTAACTGCGGGTCTTAGGAACATAGAGCAACTATATTTACATGGATCAAGTGCTGTTTAGCCAACTAGGCAGGAGTTTAGTGGAGGAATACACTTTCTCATTGCAGAGTTAGCCATTTCCATAATTCATCAACCTGGCATCTACATTTGAATTGGCAGCAAACCTCAGCATGTTGGTTTTGGGAAAAGTTTGAGGGGAGAGAGGGAAGTGAAAGAGCTTTGTTTGCCTGGACCAGAACAGATGCACAGAGGATCAGGCATCAGTTTTCCAGACTTATTTTGAGGATTTGATGATAAGGGATGTGCTCAAAGAGATAACACAGTACCTGTGATCTTAGCATCATCAAATCTGATGGATGAAATGCGGAAAATGTTTCTGGTTGAGAAAGCAGTAACTAGCAAAGCAGCTGATGCGGAGGGTGTGGCTAGACCAGATCTGTGTCTCACACATGCAGGGCCATAGTTTGCTGCCAGGTGTTTTGGAATACAACTACAATGAAGGAAGCCAATGTGCTTGTATAAACCCTGTATTGCTACTCTCATAGGCTGGCCGTTTCAGAGGAGATCTAGGCAAGATGGCAACCATCTTTTTAAGTTGTGTTTAATATTGCTTTTACCTGAGCCTTTTTTTTTCTTTGAGGGGGCGGGGGCCCAACCTGCATTTTGAAAGCCTGACATATTAGGTGCTGCTAAGTGAACTTTTGCTTTGACCTGAATTATAAGTTTATCCAGCAATGGAAGGACAGGAGAGCAGTGAGTAAAGTAAAACAGACAAAGTGATCAGTCTCCCTGGAGGCAGTGAGTCAGAATAAACCAATTACATGCAGCCAGTCCTAAAGGAATGGCACCTCACAATGCCTTTAATGAGCATGGGGACAGGGAGTGGTTTCCACCACTTTGCAGAGGGGCAGACTGGTGCCTTTTTGCAAGGGAGTCTCCTCAGCAAAACTAAAATATCTGCAAATAAACATTTTCCTTTGCCCTGATCCTTCAGAAGCCTGAAGCCCCATACAATTTTTTCCGTGTGTTGTATGGGGGAAGTTAAGGAGCCCAAAATGTCACTCACCCACAGGAGTGCATGGAGGTTAACAACAAGGGTTAACATGTTGTTAAAATGCCGGGTTAACAACAAGGATAAGCGGGTCTTAAAACTCACTCCTGTCTTAGAGCTTGGCAAATGTTTTTCCCCTACTGTAGTGTTACACTTTCCTGAAGGAAAATGCCTTTTCTTTAAACGCCTTTTTTCTGAAGGGCTTTTGAAGTGGCAGGGGCAGCCTCCACTAGTGTAGCGATTAAAGCAGTGACTCAGAAAAGGAGCCTTTGTGTCTTATCCTGATAAACAGAAGAGAGCCAGGGGAAGACCACATGGCATGGACCAGCTTCCATCCCCACTGCTTAGGTGTTGGGTTAGCCACCTCTGTGGGAACTTGGGCTTAGAAGGTGCTAGATGGAGTACTGCAAAACTTGGTGAGAAGGAGTTAAATACTGTGGATAGGAAGAGCCCAGAGCTTGATTTCAGTCCTTGCTCTGGTTTTGCTTAGAAATAGGAGTCATCGTTTTGGTCCAATTTCCTCCCTACATCAAAGGGCTCAAGTGAACATCCCTGAGAACATTTCCTGCTTCTAGGCCAGGGAAGGACAGCACCTAGCCTTCCTGTTTTCCTTTTGTGTGGTTATTTGAAGATTAAGAAGGTCAGAGTAAGGATGACCACTCTAGTTAAGTGGAGCAGACACCAACAACATGTATGCCACCTTCATACTGAGCTTGCTAAATTCCTTGCAGAGGCTAAGAGTGTTTTCTCCCCATCCGCAGAGAAGAAAGGATGGTATTTCTACCTGAAAACCCACTCTTATAGTTGCAAAGAACATTTCCAAGCATAAACTAAGCCAAATCAATGCAGTATCTGCCCAAATCAGTTTCACTGATGAAGAGTTGATAAACCTTCAGTCATTTGTGTGTGGTCTTAACCCTGAAATCTAATGACTTGATTTTGATGTCAATATTCTTTGCTGCTTGCCTGTTCTTCATGCCAGCAAAAAGCATGAAGGGTCAAGGTTTATCCATAACTGCTGTCTGTGGTAGCTGGCATCAAGCAAATGGATATTGTGGGGGCTTTCTGGTATGGGGTTGTTTGAATCTCTGTCCTTCAGTTTTCAAGCTGTGTTCAACAGCACCTCATTGCTAAATAGACCAGAATATTTAACCATATTCTGCTGAAAATCTCCCTTTCCCATGAGTCCTCTGTGATGCAGGCCTACAGTCTCCATAAGAAAATCTATTGCATGTCAAAGAGACAAGAGCTGCAGAAAATAACTGGAACATAATGCTTCTATAAATAACACATGGAATTCAGTAGTAGTTGCAGTATTAATTATATGAATAACGAGGTTATAATATTCAACTGGCATCCTTAAAAGTGCCCCTAAATCTGCTGCAGCATTTCCCATGTTCTGCAGTGGTGGTTGCTTTAATTTGGGGCCCTTCACAAAGTATCATTCTCATTTGCTAAAGATAACACAATGCTCTAGGTCCCCTGCTTTGCTCATAGGTTTGGGGAGACTAATTAAGTGGTGTTTGAAAAGCCCTTGGAAGATAAGTATTTGTCTTGATAGGGGGTGATAAAGGGCCCTGAAATAGCTTTGGAAGAGGACACAGCCTCCCTGCCTACTGATAAGGCATGATTTCATCAGCATCATCACAAGGTGTCTGTCCAGCTACATCCCCTTAAAAAGCCGCAACCCCCATTGCAGTATGCCTTAAAAGTCAGGATGGCTTTCTTTTCATGTTTATGTATGCTCCCATCATGGGCAGCGACAGCAGCAGCCTTGAGCGCTTGAGCTCTAGTGGGGGCTATAACAGTGGCTCACTTTGATGAGCATCAAATTTTCAGAATTAAACTCAGCAGCCACCTTGGCCAGCCCCAGCTCTGCGCTGAGTGAATGGCTGCTGCCACCTAGCAGCTGTGCCGGGCTCCTGCCGCTCCCCGGGACAGCCTCTCGCCTTCAGTGCCAGCTCTCCTACCTTGAAGCAAGTTTGTTGACTATTAATTAGTTTCACAGGTGAAGGGCTTTTCTTTTTCCGTTTACATCATCATCACAGCATGTCGGGCTAAACACTTTGAGCAGTCCTTGCTGAAAACAGCAGTGCGAAGCTAGGAAGCTGTGTGTGCATCTGCGAATCCTGGCATCTGTGTGCGTTTCTATGGACATGTGTTTGTGTGTGAGTTTATGTGCACCTGACCTTTTCAAGACTGAGAGGAACCTTTCAGGGGCTGGTCACTGTAAGCCAAGAGACAACTGCCAAGTCTGATCGGTCAGAGTTCAGATCTCAGAGAGATGACTTCTCGATTGCAGAGGTACCACAGGATCACAGAAAGCTTTGAGGGGAAATAGCTGTGTTACTAGTTTGACCTTTATAAAAGTAAATGTGGTCTCTGAAGATCAGGGTATCTGATGCAGAGTGGACACTTGACCTTCGAGTCAGGGGCTGAGAGATGTTGGTGGTTCAGGTGGAAAACATTTAACTGTATATTTCAGAAAACTGAATGATCTCTACAAGGGTCCAGTCCCTGTTGTACTAGACATGTCCTAAACATATGGTCTCTGCTGTAAAAGGCTATGGCCAGTGTTAGAGGAGAGAGGAGGTAAAAGGCTTTAAACTCTTCACAAAAGCATTTGAAGTGACTCAGAGTACAATCAGAAAGTGAAATTCGGTAGTTACAATTTCATGTGAAATGGACAGCCTATGCCATTAAAATTTTCCATATATTGACATATGTCTAGTATGGTATGAGCAGTGCATCAACCAAAGCTGGTTTTGCTCCTAGTCTGAGAGTCTTAAATCCAGTTTTAATTCTGAAATAATTTTTTCCGGGGATGGAGAGGTGGAACGAGGAGATTCATATCCTGCCTGCCTCTTGCAGACCTGCTACACATGAAGCATTCACCCCATGCTGCTCAAATTCCAAGTGGTGTAATGGCGATGCCACCCACTTCTAAGGAGGTGCCTGTACCAATGGACTTTCTCAGCATGACTAGCACACTGTCCCCACGTATGTATCAAACATTTTCTCCTCTGTCATCACTGAAATTTTGCTTTGCTTTTGGCCATGGCTTTGAGTAGGAAATAAAGTGAATAAATACTGTTTTCTATCCTTCCCACTGGACCTTCTGCTTCTGTTTGTCTTCTGTCCATCTGTACCCCATGAATGTCAGCCTTTGCTGCTGCACTGTGTGACATTGTGGGTGATCATGCAGTTATCCACCTGCATCTTCTGTGTCTTTAGCAACTCCTTCTCCTTCCTTTATCTCATACCTCACCCCCAGCAGGCTCCCCCTCTGCTTCTCACACAAGTGCCTCATATTTGTTGTCCTCTTTGCCTTACCACACCTGCCACCTCTCACCTTTTTCTCCCCCACTGTTGTTCCTGTCTGCGGCAGTAGGACAGACACTCTTTGCCTAACCTGCTATGCAGCAGGGAGCCAGAGAAAGAATGCAGCTGCTACCCACGGTGAGACATGGAAAGGAAATACTTCAGCAACATCAGAAAAAAGGGAATGCTAGTCTGTCCTTTGCCTCGTTTTGCTGCATCCTGGTTCTTCCTCCCATGGGATGGACAAACCACACAGCTGCAAATGGTACAGGCTTCATCCTATATTCAGGATATTTCTCTAGTGCTTTCACACTGACAACCTGTGCAAGAGGGATTTTGGTTGTACCTCCACTGATGCTGACTAGCTGAATGACAGCTCTGAAGTCTGTAGGTGGTTATCACAAAGCTAAAATAGAAAAATCTCTTAGTCCACAAGGCACCCCTATTTGGGGTCCAAGTGCTAGTCTGTACCTTTGTATGCCCACAAATTGCTCAAGCAATAACATGTTTACACTTGAATTTTGATTGCTTGGTGTGCATATCAGTTTGGGGAGTGGAATTCTCCCAGGAAATGAGGGCAGAATGGTATAAGAAATTGCTCATCTGTATCAAACTAATGGCCCATCCAGTCTAGTATTCTGCCCTAACCATTGCCAGTACCGGATGCTTTAGATAGACTTGTAACAACCCCCTGGTGTGCCCTGTTTTACAATGCTACATAATAGGGAGACATTGCTTTCTGACCCCAACTTGCGATCATTTTATACCCTGAAGTGAGAAGACTAATAACCCATATGGTTTTTATTTTAGCAAGCCTAGCTGCAGATGCTATTCTTGTAAGGTCTAATCCTTTTCTGAATCTTGCTAATCTGTTTTCCTCTATAATATCCTCTGGCAACAAGTTTCACAGGTTAATTATACGTTGATTGCACAGTCTTTCCAATCATAGACACAGTTCTGTTGTACCTCATCTTATCCGTGTGTTTTTAAGTCTCTTTCAGCAACCAGAAGTGTCTGGAAATTTATTTCTGCAGGAAAATAATGGAAAAAACTAACTTTATACTGAATTCTGCATGCATAGGCCTTGAGTTACAGATATTATCTCAGTTTCCTTTAAATTCAGAATATGCTCCTCTTCAAGTAATCTATCTGGTATAGCTATAAAGAACTTCTCCCTTGGATTCCACCGTACAGCTCATGCCTCTCAAATTCCTGCTCCCAAGTTGTTTGTAACGTACCCCACTTTTGAGCCCATGGTATGTCATCTAGCCAGACTACAGCCAAATCATGACTTTATGTCCTTTTATCCCAAATTTCCTGTTTCCTGATCTTTGCAATTCACCTGGATGAGACCTAGACTAATTAGAGAGATGAGTAATCACCAACTGTATGAAGTTTAACAAGGCCAAGTGCCAGATTCTGCACCTGGGACAGGGCAACCCTGATTGTATGTATAGACTAGTGAACGAGATGCTGGAAAGCAGAAACACAGAAAGACCCTTGGGGGTTCTGGTTGACAGCAAGCTGTATATGAGTCAGCAGTGCCCTGGCAGCCAGGAGGACCAACTGTGTCCTGGGGGGCATCAGGCAAAGCATCGCCAGCCGGTCGAGGAAGGGGATTGTCCCACTCTGCTCTGCACTGGGGTGGCCTCACCTTGAATATTGTGTGCAGTTTTGGGCACTGCAATATAAAAATGACATTAAGCTATTAGAGAACATCTAAAGGAGTGCCACAAGGATGGTGAAGGGTCTGGAGGGGAAGCTGTATGAGGGATGACTGAGGTCACTTGGTTTGTTCAGTCTGGAGAAGAGGAGACTGTGGAGAGACTTCACTGCAGTCTTCAACATCCTTGTGAGGGGAAGCAGAGATCTCTTCACTCTGGTGACCAGTGACAGGACTTGAGGAAACAGCATGAAGCTGTGCTTGAGAACTGGAACAAGTTTCCCAGGGAAGTGGTCACAGCACCAAGCCTGGCAGAGTTCAAGAAGTATTTGGACAACACTCTTATGCACACAGTGTCATTTTTTGGGTGTCTTGCGCAGGGTCAGGAGTTGGACTTGATGATCGTGGGGGGTCCTCTCCAATTCAGCATATTCTGTGATTCTGTGATACTAGGAGGACAAGCAGCTTCCACCAACTCCAGCTTCCAGCCCATATTCCCATGTGGTCCTGCTCTCTTTCAAGGGAAACTGGTGGTTACTCCAAAGAGCATTAGTAATGTCAATAGCTAATTTCCCAGTGGGAGCAGGAGGGATTCCCTGAAGTATGCATGTCTTCTCTATGCCCAGGTAGCTGTAAGGTTTTTTTTCTACAAGAGTTTGATCTGCTGCCTGTACTCTGTCCCCCCAGAAAAGGAACTCCTTTCATCCCTGACTGATATATCATATTTGCTGTATGTGCTACTGAAGTGTGTATGCTCATGAGTGAGTGCTGCCCTGTTGGTATCTGTACTTTCTCCGTTCATGTTGCCCACATGACTACACAGCAGAAGCCAAAAGGTACTTTTACTCTCCCATGTTAATATCAGCCAGTGCATCATGACTACCCAATATGGCGTGGCCTGGCACCCACCCTATCCAAAAGGCTGTTGGATTCTCAGTCTGGTTTTTTCTTTTTTTTCCAGGCTGCATGCTTCTGAAGTGTAATTTTTTTCTCATTTAAATGGTGATTCCCATGATTCTCTGCTTCTGATGTCCTGATTTTGGCCTTGAGATCTTTCTGCCTCTTAGACTTGCCTGCAATTAGCTGTTCCACCTCGCAATTCAGTGGGAGCATGAGGAAGCTCTGGATGTATCTAAGCACATAGCCTTTATGATTCCCAAGTATATCCAGTGCCTGCAGTGGAAGACAGACTGTGACTGAATCTTGCTAGCTCCCTCTTGCCTGTTCCCAAGAGTACTCGAGGTTGTGTGAGGATCAGTTGAGTGTGTGTCTACTTCAGAGCTCTTTACATACTGATTACACTTGGCAGGCCAGGTAATTGTTAAAATCTCAGCTTAACAGAATGGGAAAGTGAGGCAGAGGGAGGTATAATGGCTTGCCCGAGGTCATCTTGTTTCTCAGTCTAACATCCAGCTCTTCCCTTCTTGTCACTTATCTCAACTACAGGGCCAGTGTTCTTCCTGACATGCAATTGAAATGCTGCTGCGACTCCCAGACTTCTCTGTTAAATGGCTGCTCTATAAATAAAGTTTCTATCGAAAATGGCACATTAGAAAAATGCTGCTATAAAATTATATTTATTTTTTATTGTGAGGGTTTCAATTCATCACAGAGAACCCCCCCTCCTCCCTTAGAAGTCAGCTACCTTACCCATTCCAGTTCTCTCTCCATGGTCTAGAAAAGAAGAGCACTCACACCTAACAAGAGCCAAAGTACACTTACTGGTACAAAGAAGAAAGTGCAGAGAGCAGTCACCGAGCTCTTGAAGCCACCTTCAATACAAGGTGGAAAGGTAATTTTTCCTTACCTAATGGAGATATCTCCCCTGTAACACGTGGTAGCAGACACAGGAGGAAGCGTCTGTAGCAAGAAGTCTGTGTGTAATCAGGAAAGAGTTGGACAGTATGGGGATAGATTCACTATTTTAAGCTGCATCTTGAAGTGTCTGTTGAAGTCTTCAGATTTCTTTCCATTATTTCCTCACTGATGTATTTTCTGCCAGAAATTTTTGTTCCTTTCTATACTGTGTCCAAAAATTCAAGCAACTCAATAAAGTCTAACTACAGTTATAAAATAGATTTGAAGTTTGAAAAGAAAGATAATATTGTATTGAATTACAGAGGGAGTTGGAAGAGGGAAGAGCAGCAGCAATGAAGTTTAAAATAGTCCTCCCTGCTTCTATTTTTACTCTTTCAAGGGTGAATGGACATCACCTCATCTCTCCATCTACAGCACTATCATACTGTTACATGACGGCAGTGGAGTATGTTGGAGGGATGCAAGTGTAGTGCTTTGTGATCCTGGGATAGGAGGGGCTGTGGAAACTGCTTTCCTAAGCTTGTTGACAGACACGAAAAGGATTCACACTTCTCTTTTCCCTCTGGTAATGAACTCCCGCAGAGAATGTACCAATTTGAATGCCTTTCTTCAATCCATCTGTGTGGGGAGGGTTTTATGGAGCTCCCCCTGTGTCTGGGAAACAGGGAATTTAAAAGCTTCTTCCCAGCAAGCCTAACCCCTCAGAAATAACACTGGCATTGCAAAAGAAGGTGGCCACCTGGTTCCTTGGCTGCCTGCTGTCAGGCAGCAAGGCCTAATGAACCTCTCAGGGGGAACATCCGCAGAGGGAGGATGATGAGTCTAATAGGCGCTTTGGTCCCTGGGGTGGGGAGGCATAAACAGCAGCAGGGATGATGCTTGTGAGGGAGAGAGATGAAAGGCTGATGAGCCTTCTCACTATCCTCCCTCTCAGCATTAAGCTTCCCACATATGGTGGCTGATGTGTGAAAGTGGGGACACGAAGTTGGTATATTGGGACTTGTCTTTATTTTGGAATAGGGCTACTTTTCTTTCCTGCTTGCCCTCTCATCCCAGGTGCTGTCCCTGCTATTGGCTCTGATCTGCTGCTCAGTAGGTGTGTCACCAGCTTAAAAGCCACCTTGACAACTGAGAGCCTAAGAAAGCTGGGGTGGCTGTTTGAAGAATCTGGGATGGTAAATGTTCTGTGGCATTTGAGGCAAAGGCTGCCACTTCTCCATGATTTTGTCTAAAGCCACCATCACCTTCCTGCCTTATAAACCAGCAAAAGTGAAAAGGGACACAGTATAGGAGCATCTACCCTTGTCATAGCTCTAGATATAAGTTAGTTACACCTGTTACGCCATGACTCAGTTATGGATTGCTGGCCTAGCTGTCTCCAAACCTCAATCCACCAGCTAACACTTTCAGAGGCAGACTAAGGCCTATAGATAATGCCAAAAGAAAATGCTTTCTCCTTCTGTCACTCTCTGTAGAAGATCCTTAGAAGATCTGTACTTAATGAAAGTACTTCACTGCATATTTACTAAAGGTCTGCCATTTTCCAGTAAGATTATTTACTGTATTCTAACCTGGTACTTCAAAACTACTGTATTTTTAGAGTTAGAGAAGGAACTATTGCTTGCTTTATGTTTTGTCACATTCTGCAAAAAGGTGTGATGGTAGTTTATATGCTGTAATGAGTGTTATCAGTCCTGCTTATACTAACACAGTGAAACCAAGAGTACTTGAATAACATGATGATGGATATTGCACAGGAAACTAGAGAACACCATAAATACTATGATCCAGGTAAATATCCTGACTTCAAAACACTGTTGTCTAATGTGCAACATCTGCCACTATCAGGCTGAAAATTGCCTCAAGGATTTTGGAAATTAGGTCATAACAGGGAAAAAAAAATTCCATTTCTTGGTAGAATAGTATTGCCATATGGAATTTGTGAGATGCATTGCTTTTTGCTAGTGGGAAGAATTGGTGTACAAGGTTTGGAATAGAGTCTCAGCCCCAAAAGCAACTGAAATGCTAGGAAAGCTAAACCTTGGCAGAAAGCCTTCAGGACCTTTTGAGTAGTCTTCCTCTGTCAAAAATACATTTAGGTTTCTGCACAGTTTCCCAGGGAAGGAGGAGTTCTAAATCTCTCTTTGAGTGATCTGTCTCCCTCTTCCCCTACAAGCACTTGCAGAAAAGTCCTGATGTAAGGGCAGATGGGAAATAATGCTTTGCCACTGACTTTCTGTCACCTTACCAAACTCCTTTGCCCCTCCTTGTCCTGCTTTCCCCTCTGTGAGGGGAAACTTCTGCTGGGGAACTTTTTGGGGCTTTGCCTTTAAAAAAATAGATTCATTAATATAAAGTGAAAAACAATGTTTGTATACTTTTAGTATTTATCGTGTAAGATGAAAAATAAGCAACTCAGTGTAAAACTCAGCTTTGTAGGCAGAATTTCTCAATTTACAAAACTCCAAATCCTCTTGTTTGTTAACAAGACTCCTTCATGCCTCCCATTAGTCCCAAGGTTGAACAGAGCATGCTGCAAACAGCTTTCTTCCCCCAGAACAATTAGGAAAGCAATATGAAACACCCTTTATCTTTAAGGAGCCAGATCTTCAGCTTCCACAACCCATTCCCAAGCTAGAAGTTTTTGAACATTTCAGCTGAACTTGAATTTGCTGCAGTCTAAGAAATCCTCTTGAGAGTACCATGACCTTATGGGTTTGGTATGCTTTAAGAGAAAAGGACACTGTCAGCCCTGCAAACTGCTGATCCCTTCTCTGTTCCTTAACTCATTTTGTTTGGAAAGTGAACTCACTGCTCATCAAGGAGATCATTGCAATGCTGCTTTCCAGGCATTTGTCTACCATCCCTGTTATAGATACTATTAAAATTGCCAACATCAAAAAGAAAACTGAACTTCTGGCTGTGCATACATAAGGCTTCCTGCATATGAATACATTTCTATCCGGTGGTCAGTAGATGCACAACTGAGTTGCTCTATTCAAATCTCTATAAACTTTTAAGAGGCTTTGATCTGTGCTTGATCTATAACAAACATTTTCCACAAGATCAGGCATCTCCTCAGCCACTGCTCAAAATATTCTTCACAGCAAACTATTTGATAGTGATCAAGACAGACAGTAATTTTCAAACTGCTCAGATCTCTACAATGTAGAATTGGCTCTGTGAGTTTTTAAGAGAACCAGTGCAAAGAGCATTAGATGCTTGTAAGTGTCACTCACCCATGTCACCACTGTTCAAATATCATTGCAGATGTCTCCCAGGGTTCCTCCCAAGAGTTATGTTAAGCTGTAGTGTAAGGATATACTGTCAACTAGAAAGGTCTTCAGAACATCTTGGCTCTGCTGAATAGAACTAAGTTTACTGATATTCAGCTTTGAGAACTTTGAAAAAATTTTAAAGAGCTCAGAAACTCTGCAGAAGTAATTCTGCGGCAGTGTGGACTGCATGTGTGTACAGGTAATATGAAGGAATTTTGGTTTTATAGGCCTCTTTTCTTTCTTAGTTGTCCTTTTCACTCCCTAATTTGGTTCTTCCACCTAAATAGTCCCCTATTCTTGATTACCCCACCCATGGGTTACACAAAGGTTGCTTTCAATACTGAAATAATGGTGGTTTATTATACTTATTCATATTTAATTATTGTAGCTTATTTGACATGTACCTGTAGGCACTAGGACCACACAGTCTTTTGCAGTCCTAAAGAAGGTGTATTTTTTAACTGTTACGGGTTGTTCAAGTGTCCTAGATCACACAAAGTGAACTTAAGTTTATTTACCTGATAAAAGTTGAGCATGTGGGTTCAAATACATAGAGACTGCTTAGTAGAGCAGAAAGATCACAAAATCACAGAATATGGAAGGGACCAACAATATGCATTAGAGTAGGATTTTAAGTGTCTGCTGTAGTGAAGAAGAACCTGGGTCACAAGACAGGATTGATTGAAGTAGTTAATTCAAGAGACCAGTGTCAGTCTCTTTTCTCAAGTAACAAGTGGTAGTTCAAGAGGAAATGACCTCAAATTGTACTAAGTGAGGTTTTATTGGGAAAAAAATTTGTCACTAAAACAGGCTGCCCAGGGAAGTTGTTGAGTCACCATTCCTGGAGATATTTAAAACATGTGTAGATATGGCACTTAGGGACATGGTTTAGTGGTGGGCTTGGCAGTGCTGAGTTAATAGTTGGACTCAGTGATCTTAGAGGTCTTTTCCAATCTAAACGATTCTGTGATTCTATATCCAGTTAGACCAAATAAAAATATTTGATCGGATTCTCAGAATCCAGGAGAACTGAAATTTAGGATTCAATGCCTTACCTGGTTATAAAAGCTGACTGAAAGGCAGCAACCACCTTAAAAATATTGTATGTCCCAAACTGTCCTTGCTTGGCAGTAGTAATCATGCTCTGTTCATTTGAACCGTCCTATAGCAGAGAGAGCTAAAGAGGTTTATCAGGTGATTGGTTTTCTGCTGTCATATAATTGCACTTTCTCCAGACAAAAGAAGGCAGAGTTTTTTGCTGCTTGTCCTCTTAGATCTTCATATTATACCTTTTTGGTGTCATGTTTCTGAGTGAACGTACAATCACGTGCTAGCCAAGACGAACATGCGCTATGTTTCGGTAATTATCCATACTGAGGATCACTTGGCAGGTCTCTGTTCTGAAGTTAGGATCAAATGCCTACATTTATAAGGAACCTGAGCTTAAGTCACTGCTTGGTCTCAGGATATGTGATTTAAGCTTACAGGAACTGACCATGCTTGTAGCTGTAGTATCAAGGAAACATATGATGAGGAAACATGGAGTATATTTATATATTGAAGAATGAGTGTATGTTGCAGGATACTGTCTAGATTTTCACAGCATTTGGAATCCGTGGGCTGAGAAGTTTGTGTGTTCTACTAAGCAAATTGTGGGAGTGCAGAATCATTCAAACTTGAGCTGACAAGTGTTGGCCCAAGTAACTTACTGCTGTGCAGATTGAAAAGCTTATGCTGAGCAAGAGGAACACTGATACCGGAAAGGTGGCTTAGTGATTATGAACCAGACCAGGACTCAGGCAACTTGGTCTGTAGTCACATCTCTGTCATGGACTATCTGAGTGATCTCCAGCAAGCGTCTTAAGTTATGTCTGTACTTGTAAATCAAATATACCTTGCAGCATTTTCAGGCAGAAAAGCCACCTGTTATGGAATCAGATCTATGGTAGTAAACCACTGGTAATTCTCAAAATAATGTAGCTTCATGCAACTTCATACTTATGAATCGTCCCTCTATCATCCATAGCTTAGAACTGGAATAAGTGCAAATTTTAACAGGCCAAATCTTATGCCAGAAGATTTGCATACAATTTATTAAGGTCACTGCATCTGGCCAACTTTGAATTTATAAGTACAGCACCGTCTTAGCTGATGTATTCCTGTCTCAAATGACAGTCTGGGAGAACATTCAAGCTCCTACTGATGTGACAAGGAGAACATGACCACTTCCTCTCTCTTTTTAAAAGAGTCCTTTGTTTTGATGGGAAGTAGCCTCAGTTATATGGCCTGAAGGGGCAGGAGCTGTGGGCCCTCCAGCTGGCTCCCTCACTTAGACTGGGGCAATCAAGGGACCAGGACAGCTTGGCAAATCACTGTGCACTACTCTTTCATGTACCTACAAAATGAAGATAACAATTTCCTGACTTAGAAAATATGATTTAAGGCAGCATGTTAAGTGTTGAAGTTAAAAAGAAATATGAAATAATTGCAGTGTTAGCCAAACACTGTCTTTTTAAACTTAACTTGCTCCTGGGCTTGTGGAATCATCCCATATGGGCAGGTTATTCTAAACTGCATATGCTATGTGTCTCTTACAGTCAGTTCACCAATACACAAAGTAATAAAAAGATCCATGTCTTTGCTTCGTCCAAGCTAAACCAGCTTGGATGGTGGCCAGATGAACTATTCACTGATCCCCTATGCCTTGATCATTGGTAGTAATTGTCTGATACTTCTGACAGCTGCGGAAAAGCAAGAATTAGGTGTAATGAGATTGGACTAGATGACCTACTGAGGTCCCTTCCAACTTTACCCATTCTGTGATTCTGTAATCCAGGAATCTGGGTAATCTTCAAGACCTTAAAATACTTGGATTCTTCCTTACTACTTATTAGGCCAAAAAGATTTCTTCAAGTTCTTCTTCCAACAGCTGTTCATATGATCATTGTGGGGCAAAAAACCCTAATGTGCCAGTCACTCTCATCTCTTACACATTCCCCGTGGGAGCACAGTGTTCAGGGTATCTGGTCGTGTTCACATTAGAATAGACAAATGAAACAGTCAGAGTTCCCAGTGAAAAAGGAATAGTGTATTATGTCCATTCAGTGGCTTTGGCACACTTAACTTCAGACCCACCAACTGAGCCTGTTTATTTTATTTTTGTCTCATCAGCAGGTGGGTGGCTTTTGTGTGCAGTGAAGTGCTTTGCCTTTGCAGTTTTTGAGAAACACTCTTTGAAGAGCTGAAAGAATTTTACTGTGCCCTTCAAAATATGGAATTATAATTTGACATTTGCAAATTCAGGTCCTCTTAAGATGCCCTTCTTTTCGATTACGTAGGACTGTGAGATCAGTGCAGCCTGCAAAGTGGGAAATTGATGTAACTTCCACAGCTCTTGCACTTTCTGACTGTCACCTGCACCCCATTCCTACCACACAGATCAAACCCATACATTACAATATCTTTTAAAGGCTCTCTGATAAGGCCCTACTATGCAATTTTAAAATACATTGCTGCTGCCAGAATCAGAAAAGAGACTTCCAGGACCTTCAGAAATTCAGTAAACCTGACTCGTAGGGAGTGGCCCCTTACCCTGATGCTTGAAATCTTACAGATCTGAAATTCTATGAATGTTAAAGGGAGGTGCAGTGAAATTCAGTTCTCAGTGAAATTCAGTGCTTTTTTCCCAAAGACAATGTCAGAGTGTGGAGAAGAACATTCTCCTATATCTTATATAAAGGTAGAATTTGCCCACAGTAGCATGTGTCTCCCTCTTCCCCTTCAGTTTTGGTGGCTGCTAGACTTGTCTCTTCTGCTTCTTTACTGACCTCTACCAAGATCTTGACAACACACTGCCAAGATAAAGAGTCTTGTTCTATCTGCCATTCACTGAGTATCCTGAATGAGCTCTTTGCTCAGTTTTTCCTCCCACTATAACTCAGAGGTCCTGTCTGTAAGAATGGACCTCAACGAATTTGTCAAGACCTATATAGTATGAAGGAACCAAAGCTGTACTGAAATTAGAGCGGTAATCACACAGGATGCTGATACCAAAGTAAGTCATATTTAGGGTAATTTCAAGTAATGCTTTCTCCTGGTGAGCTGCACTCATGATTATAGGTATAAACTACTTGCTTACATCTGAAGAGCTCAGGTATTTGTACAATTTCCGCAAAAGTTTCCTCTCGCTTCCTATCTCATTCTTGTCATTAACATCCACTTTTGTCCCTGCATTTTACTCCTGTAAGCTGTTAAATAAAGGCTTGCATTTCTTACATTAACATTCTGGCTCCAAAACTCTCTCTTCATTGTAATCGTGTTGTCAGGGAGGTTTGCTGGAATCCCACACCATGTCTTTCCAGGCCCAACTCAGTAATTGTGTTTCTCAGTTTTCTTCTGTATCAAGCAGAACTGTTTTCCTGAGTAAACAGTGTTCCCACTCCTGGCTCTTTATCTATACATACCTTGCTTCAAAAACCTTCTTTGAAATCTGCATAAATGCCACATTTTCTGTAGAAATACCTCGGTCAGAATAATGATCATTTGCATGTTAATAGCTCCATCTCTGTAGGTGGTTGTTAGTTGTTCCTGGTCTTGCTTGTTACAATGAATGCAAATCCTTTTTTAGTCCTAATCTTAATTGCAAAATGATTGTATTTTTCCATAATTCCCTATATTTCCGTAATTTTAATCTATATCAAATATGATTTCTTGACATGCTATCATCTGCTTTGTCTTTTATGCCTAGACTCTGCACATGTTCCAATAGACTTGCTAATTATCAAAGCAATTTGGGCTTTGAACTGAAAATGGGCCCTTAGCCAACTCTTTCCCAACAAACTTTGGTAAAAAACAAAATGAGACTTGAACTTTCTGTCCTGACTCTGCTTCACCCTCTTTGGTCATCATCCTTTCAGATGTATCTGACAGTTAAGTGACTGACACTGCAAAGTGCTCCTGGCACCATCATTTCCACTGTGGGGGAGGGAGTTTGCTGAGGTGGAAGGTTCCCTGTCACCACCCGTTCAACATCTGTGGCCTTTGCAGCATCAAATACTCGGTGTTTAGTATACACAACAATGTAGACTTGGTGTTTTAAAGGGGCAGTACTAAAGGAAACTATGTTCCTGATACTGTTGATGAGCCACTGTGGACAAGGATTTTGCCTGTGGAGGTACATCTGGCAAACTGCATAGATCTTTCGCAATGCACGATGCTATAAGGACTCTGTTGGGAGGATGGGTTGGGCACTACAAGGCCACCTGGTGCCATGCTTGCCTATGTGGTGGCTTCCATTTGGAGATACCACGGTCTTGAGTTGGGTGCCAACATGCTATTCCTGTGTTATATAGAAAAAGTTTAAATGTACCGAAATGTGACTCAGAAAAGTCAGAATGTAGAGGGGAAAGCCACCTGAGGTAGTTGCTAGGAAATGCTAAGTGAAGGAATATGGCCTTTACCCTCAGCCTCCTAGGAATTCAGCTATTCCTGCTTATCATTCCTGGGTTTGAACATGAACTTTACAGAATCATAGAGATTCTGTTTGGAGGTATCCTCTGGGGGCTTCTGGCCCACCATCCTTCTTGGTCGTTCCTTTCTGGCAATACCTGAGGGTGCAAGGCAGTAGCATGCAGGAAAGTCTGAGCTGGTCTATGTTAGTTCCTGACAAGGAAAGTCTGTCAACTCTGTAGCCATCTTTTAGATGACTTTATATCAGATCTATGCCATTTCAGGGCTGGTCCTCAACTTCAACAGACAGAATTGCTCTATACCATCTCTTTGTATTTGTAGCACAAAATGTCTGCCGCAAAAGCACACTGTAGGTCAGGGACCTGCTATGGCAGGCTTTGTGTGTGCTGTCGTGAGAAAACTTTCCGCAAACAAATGAAAAGATGCTGGTATGACCTTAGCCAAGCTTTGTCAGTCTGTGGCCAGCTCATCTCACATTGCAGAGAATGCCAGGCAGTATATTCTACCTCGAGGAGAAATGCTAAATTATGCAGGATACTCAGGTCCCACAAAAGAATAAAACATTATTTAATCACTGGACATTTAAAAGTTTGTATCACTTCTTGAAACTGTCAGTGCCAGCCTCCCAAGATGATGCAGATCTGCTTTCTGATTTATCTTCCATCCAAAGCTGGAAGCTCTTTTCAGACTGTCTTTATAGGCTGAAGGCTATTCTCCTGAGTTAAGCCTATCCAGTCACTATAGAGTTGCCTAAGTGGGGTGTATGTGTGGGTGGAGTGTGGGGTATTATGTTTTAAAACAATCCTTTATTTTAGGCTTATAGATCACTGAACTGTAGGATAATTGGGACTGATCTTTTCCTAAAGAGTAGAAGGGATTTTTTTCAAGTGCTGTCCCATGTCTGCGAAATTGGGCTCATCTGTCTAAGGCAGAGCTTTCCAAAATACACTCTAGCTTCAAGATTCTTTCAGGGAAGGGTGCCCCTCATAAATTGATATGTATGAGGAGGTCAGTAGATTTTAACATACACAGTAGCATATGCAACTTGTAGATTCATTTTGCTTTACCATTCACTGTGTGAATCTCAAAACAGTCTGGAACTCTCATAGTTTCCTTAGAGCAACAGATGGAGAAAGGCTCCTATTTGACAGCAACTCAACATGTGAGGTAGGGAGGTTATAAGAACATTAATTCATTTGACATGCTTACCTGCCCTTCATACTGCAAACCCATCACATTGCACTAAATCCATGAAGGTGTTTATTTTCACATGCAACAACACTGTGCTGGCCATCTTTCTTCCTAACTGTGAATGGGACACACAGAGGGGAAGGTAGGTCCCCAAGTTGCCAGCAGCTGAAAACTGTGCTTGTAACACACTTCCCCAGCCCTCATTACTGATAGTGAGGATGTAGAGTCTTCTCTGCTAACCCCTCAGTGGAACAGCATGTGTATAACTAACTACTCATATACTGACAGCTGTGAGCCGTCTTCCTTGCATTGCTAGTCCAGCACTCATCTTCATGCTCAGATCACTCAAGTTATTGGTAAGACAGCTTTCTTTCCTTTGGCTGAAAGGCTTGATGGAAATAACATCCACCACAGACATGGGAACTCCAAGATCCAGGCCTTCCTCTGATTCAGGTTGTTTGAACCCCACCTTACCTCTGACAAAAGCAATCTACTTGCAAAGCTACATTGGTCCTTTAGGTCCAGTGTTCTGGAGTTCACCAGATAAATAAGCCATAGTAGAAAACTCAGACAGTAGGAAAAGTTCCCTACCAAGCACAAAATCTTACAAAGAAGAGGTCCACACTTGCTTCAGTTTCATGTAGTCGTTGGAAGGAAGAGCTTCCCTTAACCTGCTGTGCATGTTCTTCATATTGTAGCCTGGTACACCAGTTTGATGTTTTCAGGATGAGAACTGACACACATAGAAATCTTTATCTCCCTCAGCCCAGTGACCTGGGAGTCTGTGTTGAGTTTGAGGCTCAACAATTCAAGAAGTATATTGAGAAACTGGGGACAATCTAGTGAAGACAACCACTAAGATGACTGTGACCTATGGTGTGTCTCCTGTGAAAACAGACTGAAGGATCTAAGCTTGTTTAGTGTAGTGGAGGATAAAATGTGGTCTAGAAGCCTATGGCACATGAAGTAAGATTACTAAGACAACATAACCAAACTCTTCTAAATAGCAGTAGACAGCAAAACACAGGCACACAGCCACAAACAGTGGCTTGGGAGGTTCAGATGGGACATTAGGAAAAACTTTCCACTGGAAGAGTGCTGCAGCACTGGTAAAGGTATCCTGTGAGTTGTGGAGTCTTTTACTTGTGGGCTTTGAGGACCATCTTATGTGAGCTAGCATGGAAACAGCAAATTAGCTCATTGGTCTCCTTTATAGGGAGTAGGGACTGAACCTAGTAGAAGGTGTAGCTGTAGGACTTGTTCAAAAAGTATTTTCGTTAATTACAGGAAGTTCTTTATAGGTATTTGTGAGGTCATCTTTTCCTGCCTTGCCTATGTTTTTTTTTTGTGATTTCCTTTCCTATGGCAGCTGTGTCTGCATTGGACAGCTTCTTCTTGAAAGCAGTACTGCTGTGAGCATTTGTGGGGGTGGAACTGCTGTTTCTGGTTTAGTGCAGTTGTTGGAAAAGATTAGAACAGATTGGTACTGTGTGAAGCTCAAGTCATATGCTTTTATCGAATACACTCATAGTGGGATCTAAAAGTTTTATCAGCATGAATTTGGGATGGTTGATTTCCTTATGGCTGGGAAAGTAGAAAATCAACAGTGCCAGTAAAAACTTCTTTTATTCCTTCCCTAAGTCTTGTCTCCAAACCTCTGGTACTCACCGAGCATTGTTTCTGCAATTATGGAAGGTAAGCTGGAGTACATATGATGGAAAAGAGAAGTAGATCACCACTCATTTGGAGAGTCCTTATGGAGGAGTGATGAGGCAAGAATGGAGAGGGAAAATAATCACAAAGAAATTATGCTGAGATCAATAACCTGAAAATTACTCGTGTCACTTGACACCAGAACAGATCTGTTTCAAACCTTTCCCTTTATAGAGGAGTAATCTTGAAATTGACCCATTCTGCCTAGCATATTCTCCCCATGTTAAAGCAACAAAGAAATTATGACAAAGCAATGCTGCTTTTTTTTTTCCAGTGGAAGAGTTGCAGTCAGCTCCTTCCTGCCACGTGCACAGATTCCACCAACTAGAGCAGAACTGGGAAAGACCTGCCAGTGATCTTTTCCATAGCATAAACATTAAATACAGCTTGCCCAGATGGGGAATGATCTAACAAATGAACTCCCAAGAGAGTGATTGCAGGGAACTCTTCCAGAGATTAAGGCAGACAAGCACATAAAAGTGATTATGCTCTGTTACCTTGTAAGGCCTATGGATGACACTAGTGTACAGACACACTGTGACAGGAAGAGGCAAATGGATTGGGAGAGGTGGAAATTGAGAACTACAAAATAATTTGTGTGATGGTAATCTGTGAATGGAAATGGTGATATCCTTTCCCCTGGAGAGTGAAGAAAGTTGTAAGAAGAGAGGGGACATAAACTCACCAGTTCACACAGTGTGGACCCCACAGAACATCAAAGAAGTGAGCAAGCAGGGAGGTTCTTATTTTTAAATATGGGAGGTTTTGCTTTACAATGTACTTTACTCCTTTTCTTCCCTCAGTCTCACCAACTTGTTTGTTCCACTAGAAGACACACAGTCCAATAGAGTTTGGAAGAGCACAAAAGGATAAGAGAACCCAAGGACACAAGCCAAGTAATGGTGAAGGATTGCCCTGGATTTCCAAGCTCAGCTGAGGAGATGCCAGGCAGTGTTATCTTAATTCCACAACAATGAATTAGTCCCTGTTCATAGTCTCTTCTACTCTTTCTCTGGCTCATTACTTCATGGAAGGATCACTGAACAGTTACACATCTAGATTTTCAGTTATCTACAATTCCACCTGTGTTAAATTGCTTGATTTCCTTGCATCTGTGTTTTGGTTTTTTGTTTGGTTGTTTTGTTTTGTTGTTTGTTTGTTTGTTTTACAAATTTAAATTGAGAATTATTTTGCTTATTGTAAGACAGTAAGAAGTGAATTCTGTGCACTATTTAGTGTGTCCTAATTTCAAATGTGTAGCTACTGTTTCTGCATGACACCACTGAGGTAAAGCTGGTGGTATCTTGCTGGAATGCCTTTCAGTCATGTTCATATTTCATTCTTGGCTTTTATATAGGTCAATATTTCAGTTGTAGGTTGGTTTGAATTCTGCCAGATTCACATTGTTCTTGTTTAAACAAAGCCTGTAGTTTTCAATTTTACTTTAACTCTCATTAAGAAAATGCACAGCTTTCGGCACTCATTAAAGCCTAATCTAAACAGTGCCAATAGTACCCAACTCATGAGTCTGTAGGGAATGAAAAGAATGAGTCCATGAGGAGGAAGATGAGGTCAAACAGATCAATTAAAAACCTTGGAATTTCCAGGCAAACTACTTACAGTAGTATTTTTTAATAAAGACAGTTTACTCTTGTTTTTCAGAAAAGATATGTGCACTGAGGAGTCCAAATTCCTTTGATTTCCCTCTCTAGTTGCTTCCTTCTCTTTCTTTAAATGGGATGGAGGCCAAGGACCAGCTTTCCAAAGGTATTCAGGCATTTCATGATGCAGATAAATACACAGTGAAATGCTAAAAAAAACCCCATTAGGTTGCTCACCTTTCAATTAAATCAGTGAGGATTAGTTAGGCATGTGCCTTTGAGAACGCTGCTTTGTGATTACCCCCATCATTAGGCATCACTTAAGTCTTTTCAGTAGCTTTGCCTGTGTTTCCATTTCAACTCTGTGCAATTCAGACAATAGCTTTTCTTTCCCTTGCTATGCTATTCGGAGCACTGGTATGTTATAAATAGGGTCATATAGCGTCCTTTAAATGAAAGTGCAATAAAAACCTCTCTGTATCAGCTATGAGAATTTCCTACTGGGCTTAAGGGTGTTGCAAAGTGGAAGCGCAAAGTAGTAGATGGGGTGACTGAAAAATGAGAAAAGACAAGCGTATTCCAGGCCATCTGTTCCTTTGGAAAATGGAGCCTGTACAGGTTAACACCTGCTCCTGTCTACTCACCATGATGCTAAACATATCTTCCATGATTTTTGACTAGATGAAATCCTGGGTGCTGTTTCTGGATATATTGAAACATTAAATTTATGCAAGCACTTCATGCATTTTTCTTTTGCTTCAGTTCCTAGTCAGGAGTAGGAACCAGTTGACTTTGCACAGGCCTTCTGAATTTGTTGGTGTATGAGAAAACCTCCTACTGCTCTAATATCAAAGTATCTGGTATCAAACCAGTTTTAACTGCATTGGCCCTCTGCAGACTAAAAAGGCTATTAAAACCGTCATAAAGTTGCCTAAATGAGATATTTTCATCATGCGAGGTTGCAGAAGGAGTGCGAGTTGATATCTGAGCAGTGCTCTTAACTTGCAGACATTCTATTAGTACTCATTAATTATATATAGATACATTAAAGATTTATTAATAGATATATAAGTAAAATATATGGAATTGTCAACAGAGAGTGAAAGCAAATAAGCGAAGACCAGGAACAGGTCGCAGTTCTAACTTTGTTAAAAAAGATGTTAAGAACAGGACAAATGATGCAGGGATACATCATACTTGGTGGCACCATCTGCATCTGGTTTCCAGGGCAACTTTTCAAAGCTGGAATAGAACTCTTTCACTTTTTATGTCAGAAAGATCTTTTGCTCATGTAGAACGCACTTTATAGTGCTATTGCTCTAGTTAGACTTACTTAGAGCCACCTGTGAGCCTCCCTCAGAAATAAATTATCATGTTATAGTATCACAGATCCCAACATACACTGATGATAATGATAATTAACCTGGGTAGATGCATGTGGCTTTGGAAATAAATGATCAGTGTTCTTCCCTGAACACTGCTCCATGGTCCGAAGAGCTGTTTTAAGAGGTACAGGAAGAGTCATAAAGTCCTCCAGCAACACAATTCTGGAAGAAACAGTTGCTATGAACACAGAAATATTAGGGCAGGATTGGAAAAGAATTAGGAAACTTTTTTAAAAGACTGTGCCATCTGGTACATTCCAGAGGCCAAACCTGCACTCTTTGGATGCACCTTTTTTTGAGACAAACCCTTCCAGGGCTTGTCTGATCATTTTCAGAAAGAAATTAATCTCATCATAAAGAGAATATTTTGCCCTCTGTGTGTCTTGTTTCCTTACTGCTTTGAGGAATTAGTGTGTGTGGGGGTTCTGAGGAGTGCCGAGGTTCTACTGTGTCAGAAAAGAGGAGAAAAAGTGAAATATGTGGAAAGGCATCACCTCGCAGGGGAGGAGAGAGAGAGGAAGGAAATGAATGACAGCATTAAACTTGCAAACAAGAGGGAACATGGGAATTGAGCTCTGGTATATTAAACTTCAACACTGGTGAATGCCTGGCTCAACAACCAACCCACGTGTAAAGGGAACTAAGATGTAAAATAATGTGGAGTCTCCATACACATGCACGCACACACACAAACGCCCCAAAGGAAAAGTATGAAAGCCCTAAGCCTTATTGCTAAGAAATGGTCATGGATATAACCAGCTTAATTCCACTGATAAAAAAGGGAAATTCTGTTTTGTTTTAGGTAAATTAGAATATGAAAACAATCATTTCTATGTCCATTCCAATATATCTTTGATTAGTGAGATGAGGGTGAACTAACCTATAAATTGTAAATCCTTTTATTTCTGGGAAGTTAGATTCACAGCAGAACCAGCCTACTTTGCCATTTGGCACTCTTTTAAAGTGTGTGAGAAGAACCACACCAGTGAAAACCTATCTCAAAGCAGTAAACTTGCCAAAAAGATAACTATGCCGTTTCAGATTTTTGCTTTTTGAAGCTGCAATTTTAGGAACTGATATAGTATCCTTGTATTCAAGCTCTAACTCTGTTTGAATGTCAAACTTCTATACTTTCCCAGTTGAAACGCTGTTTCCTTGACCTTCCCCTACATTTGATTCAGACCCGTGAGTTGTTCCTGCAGACTATAAACTCAATTGAAGTGTTGCATACCACTTAGCCGAAGCTGACCATCTGTACCCCAGAAGTATTGAGTATTATTAAAGGTTTAGAGTCCAGTTAGGCAGTGGTGCATGGAGTGTGTGTGTATGTGCTCTAGATCTGATACTGCTCAATGTTTTCATTAACATTTTCACTGGAGAGTATGCTAATCAAATTCATATGCAACACAAAGCTTGGAGCAATCGCCAATGCATTGGAGAATAGGATTAGCCCAGAGTCCAACTATGATGAATTCAAGAAGTGAGCTGAAATCAATAAGCTGAGATTCAATAAGCACAAATGTAAAGTAGCTCACATAGGAAGGGATAATTAAATGCTCAAATGGAAAATGGAGCTGTCTGTAGGCAGCTAATATGGAGGGAGAGACAAAGAGGTTTTGTTCCTTAAACCAAATCTAGGAAGACAAGGAATCATTTTTATTCCTGGTAGTGAACAGCCAATAGCTCCAAAAATTAGCTTCATGCTTAGATCCAGCTTTTAGCTCCACATGAGCTTGTCACTGATGATGCATAATTAAAGGTGAAAAAAAAATCAAACCCAAAAGCACTAGCTCAGCCTTTTCTGTTTTACACACAGAGGTTATCTCTTTAGTAAAGGAAATACAAGATTTTGGTTTTCTTCTCTTCAGCTATCTGTGGTCACTTCTCTAAATCTCCCTTCATCTTCATATTCTCCACACCTATTGTGGACTTTCAGAGATGGAGGTTTTCAAAACTGGGCTGACATCTCTTTTTTTCCATGGACAACTCCAGTGACAGGTGTTTCAACCTGTCATAATTAGCCCCTACTTGATTGTTTTATGTCAAGAAGAACCATACGCTTTTTTATAAGTAGTGATTTCTACACCTGCGTTTCTATGCTGACAGGAGTGATTGTCAGTCAGACACAGAGCTGTATATAGGCTGCGGTAGGTAAAGTCATATTCTCAGTGTCCTGATATGTAGGAGGAACTGTGCACAGCCCTGCAAATTGCAATAGGTAAAAATTGCATGGGTCAGTACTCTATGAAGACAACATGGAAGTAAGAATGGGATCAAGTGAATCCCATTGCTTCACTTGAGGCAGGGTAGTGATGGAAAACATTATGAGAATACCAGTCCATTGCTCCCCCAGTGAGGTTTTGGATACATTGACAGATTGTCTGATGATGATTTGCACTGGCCTTTGCTCATGGTGTGCCTGTCTTGGGCCCGCTCTGTCACTATCTGTCAAACACAGTGTCTTGCCAGAAATTACCTTTTCTTTGCAGGAAAAATATTTGCACTATTGTTTGAAAGGAAGTTTGGGATTTTTCAACAGTACAGTGAATTTCCTTCATTTACCCTGACTGAGCTGTCTTGAGTCATACCAGGACTTACTCTCTGAAGGAGTCTTTTTTTCTTTCTGAGTGCTGACTGGAACTAAGCAGAGTGCCAATTCATCAGATATGGCTGTTCATGGAAAGGACTAACTAGAGGACATCAGTGGATTGCCTAATGTATCCATACCAAATGTCAAAAGCATCCTTGATTCAAACCAGAAACTGTGATCTTTTGAAAGCCATTAATGCTCATGTTGCCCTATTAAATCCAGTCAGGCTCTTTCACTGAGTGCACTCTTTTCAGGCTAGGAGCTGGTTTTATTTTCCAGACTTCTGATCTTTCCCCTGTTGATCTTGGACTAGAAATTTCCTTTCTGAAAGCACACTTCCTTAAAGGAATCACAGACCTGAGCTCTTGAAAGAAGTTTCTCGTGGACAAAACCAAAACTATGCTTTATTTATGTGCTTGAGGCTGTTAAAGAAGATTATTTTTCACTGTGAGGCTACGAGAGCAGCTATAAGACAAGTGATAGGTAAGAGACAAGGTGGAGCTGTCAGTGTGCTCTGTGCATTTAGCAATTCCAGGGTTTCTGGTAGGGGGGAGGACAAATTGCCCTTTAGAGATGTCAGATACAGTGGATCACCTTGACCTGAGATCTTAGGATTGGAATTTGTCTCAACAGAAACATCTTTATGACAGAATTGCTCCTGCTGAGGGCTCTTGCCACATCAAAGTAAGTTTTTGACTAGTTAAATTTGGCTTTGCCTGTGTGAATAGGACGAGGCAATGTTTTAATCACATCTCACAACTCTGCTGTTTTTGTGTCTCACTCTCCTCAACTTGCACAATTTTACCCCAGCAGTAATCAAATTGAGAGGCGGTAGCAAATTGCACAGGGATGTTGTGCTCCTCCTTCCCTTACAAAATCTCATCTGTGGAGTTTCTAAAGCTGAGTTATAGGTGTAACTGGCCTAGGATGATCTTTAATTAGTTTAGTACCAGTTTCATGCAGCTGGCAATGTATTAGGGCATAGGAAAAAACTCTAGAGTGCATTTATCTTCAGCCATACCCTTCTCATGTAATAGCCTTGAGAGTACCTTATAAAGTAGCAAAATTCAGGGCAGTCCTGAAGTTGTATTTAGATCTGGTGTACAATGGGGCTGGCATGTAACTGCTTCCAAAGTCAGGAGCAGCAATCAATTGCTCTGGGCTTCTGTGAGTGGTTAGGGATGTTACTGCACTGCTAAGATGACAACCACAGTATGAATGCAGGATCAGGATGCTTCAAACAAATTGGACCAATACAGCAAATAATACACAGAAAAGATGCTCTTTTGCTTTGATGAGCACCGCTCCCTTATAAGCCTTCACAGGGAGGAAGAGGCAGGGAATGTACTCATTGACAAAAATAATTTTGATATGCCTGACTTGATTAAAACCTGGTGGGATAAAGCACTTGATTATAATGTTTAAAGTGTGACTATGGTCATTAAGGAAGAGGAGAAGGAATAAAAGGGCTGAAATGGTACTTTGCATAAAGCTGCTTTTAGCCTTTTACAGTTATTGGTAAGTCAAAATTCCAGGGTCATGCATGCAAACAGACAAATGCAGAAACCTAAGAGAAGAGCAACCTGTGAGAATATGTCTGTAGAAAGAAACAAAATGAGTTAAGGAATATTCCTGCATACTGAGAACAGTCGGCCCAGAGCAGCTCTTCCCATGGGGTACTTACAGAGTTGTGCTGGGGCTGTGCTGGACTGTTTAGCAGTAGAAGTGATTGTTTTTCTGTTCCCAGGGCCACCTCCAGGCACTGTTTAGCTTACAAATATAGTTGCACCCTGACAGCCCAGCCAGTCATACCTGACAACACTGCTCCCTAGCATAGCTATCTGAATGCATGCAAAGCAGTTGGGGTGTTAGGAAACAACAGTGTTGAACATTGGCTGAAAGTCTTACATAGTCATAATTATAATTCCTTTCAAAAAGCCCAGATGATGTATTTTAATAAAATATAGAGCAAGAGACAAAAGCCGACTCAGAGGAAGAGATGAGTGAGTGAAGAGAAAAAAGAGAGGTAATATTGTAGCTCAGCCTGAGCACCTGAAGACCAGCTGTCATCATTATTCCTTTGTGAGCATTGCAGTTTTAGTATAAAGAGAGTTTTAAGAAGGACAATGAAGGAGCTTTGCAAAAGCTTTACAGGGAAAACTCAAAGGTGCTATTGAAAACATTTAAGATCTGATGGTGTCTGGCAACACTGTCCATCAGACATGGGAACTGACCTTTCGCTAGGTGTTCAGAGGTGATGCCTGGAGGACGGTAAGCTATAAAAGTCTTGACAGTGAAGAAAATCAGCTTGTGTTTCATGAGGTAGAGGAAGGGAAACCAAAAGAAACATTTAGAGAAAGGTACAACATACTCCAAATGACAGGAAGGGAATGTGACCTTTGTTTTTCTGCACTATTTGAGCCAGGCAAGTTTGCAGTGTTAAGGCCAGGAAAAGAATGTTTCAGTGATGAAAGGGTAGGCTGATGTGAGCCTGGGCACCCCTTTTGGCAGCACTGAAAATGGTTCAGTAATTCATTTCTCAGACGTGGTTTCTAGCAAAAGTCCATGAGATCTATACAAAGCCCAAGTGCAAGGACCCAGAAAGATGTCTGAATGGAAGATAATGTATGGGTTATAGGTCAGAGGGGTGGCTGGCCAGGCTGATGGTACAGTCTGCTGTGATGAAAAAAAGCATTCTAGTATTTCAGAGGGAGGCTTTCTCTTTGTCCATGTTGCACCATTGCTACCAGATTCAAGCTCAGCAATGCATTCATTTGCATGTCTTTGATGGAGTGTGAAAAAACTTGGATCATGTTTGTGTAGTGCCAGCTTCTTTGTAGCTACTCCATATGGGCTATTTCCAAGATGTGAAGGGAAGTTACTGGAGTGTTTCCAAGGTTGGAAAGGGAAATTGGTAGAGTGAACTGGAGTCCCAAGTGTAGAAGAGTTTTTAGGAACATGTTGGAGGTGGTTTAGGCTGGGACATGGTAACTGTTCCTTCACTATGAGGATGGCAAGGTGTTTTTGAGCTTGTTAATAGCTGTGATGGATATTAAGGAATGCTCACCAAGAGTAGATATTTGAAAGCTGTAGTCCCTGGCAACTCATGCCCAAGAGCTCGCAGAAGTTGATCGAAGGCATCTCCAGCTCACAGACCTTTGTGGGACAGTAACAGAAAATTTATAAGAATGTTAATGTTGTACTGTATTCAAGACAAAACAACCAAAAATTACCTGAATGACAGTAGGGCAAGTATTTTGACATCATTCCAGAATAAAAGAATGAAATTTTTGTATAGAATCCAGCAGCTAAAGAATAAGATGGCAAGAATGTCATTAGCACCAGTCAACATGGATTTAAAGAAAATAGGCTTTTCAAACAAATCCACTTTTTCCTTCCCCCCCCCCCATGGAATTACAAGTCTAGTTCATAAAGATGCTTTCATATTTGGACTTTCCTAACACGGTATAATACCTCATGGTGTTCTGATAAGAAGTTAACACTGTGACATAACAATAAAGTGGAGACTAAATGAGTTGAGAGAAAACTAAATGATAGGCCTCAAAAAGCACTTGTCAATGGTGAATTATCAACAAATAGGAGTATTCCAGATTGGCTTCTGAGAAATCATTAAAAAGCCCCACTTTATTCAGTGTCTTAATCAATGATCTGGGAGTAAGGATGCTGATAAAAAGGGTGGATGATACAAAGATTAGCAGAAGGATACAAAAATAATGACAGTAAGTGTCTAATGTATGGATTGCTCAGAAAAGCTGCATCCCTTCATACAAAGTTACGTACCACACCCAAAATGAGTTTGGGTATTTAGGGAGACAGAGCAGCAGATCCTGCTTTCAGATAACGGGACTGTATCTGGAAAGGAAGAATAAAGTGTTGTGCAAGTAGATCTCGGATTTCCAATTGGTGCAATAGTAAAAAGGGGCTTAAAGATCATGGATGTATGTAGTAAAATGTGAACTGGTTTTCTCTCTCATATGGCATTGTTGAGTCCAGTTCAGAAATATTGCCATTTTCCGGTTCCTGCATTTTCACAGCGTGTTGCAGCATTGTACATGGAAAAAATCTTCAGCTTGACTTTGATGGAGAAAATGACTTGCCACAAGACTTCAAGATCAGTCTAATTTATCTGAGAAGATTGAGGGGGGATTTAATCACTAAAGAGCATAGTTGTCTTCATTTAAAAAAAAATATGGGTGCTACAAAATGTTTTAATCTAGTGGAGAAAGGCTTAGCAAGTATCAAGACATGGAAACTGATGTCAGACAAATTCAAATTAGGCCCAACCTTTCAACAGTAATGGTGATCAAACACCGAAACAAACTCCCTTAGGACGTGCTAACTCTTCATCACCTTCAACTCAAGACTGGATACCTTGTTAAAAAAACCCAACCCAACCCAACCCAAAAAAAAACCAAAACAAAAAAAGATGTATTAGCCAGGGAAAATTCTCTAAGACAAGTACAAGGATAGCTGGGTGAAGATGAAAGCCCTGTGACATACAGAAGGCCAGGAGGGATTGTTTAAACCTCTATTCTGACCTTAAAGCATATGAATCTACCAAACCTCATCTCTCTTGGTAATACTTTGCTTATTCCCTGCATTTCTCTTCTGCCATCATATTTCTATCCTAGAACTGTACTGTACCGACACTGCTACGTATGTCAGGCAAAGAGAGGCAAACAACATTGTTAGATGGATATGAAATTTCTTTGCATCTTTCTTCCTCTGTCTCACTGCTGCCCTTCTCCTTACCCACTCCATGCATGCTGATTCAGAAACACAAATAAACAACCAAACAAAAGAGGTGATATTACAGCAACTGGAAATAGAACATTTTTGAGAAAGTTTAGAGGAATAGGCATAGGAAATCAGATCAGTGCATGTACCTCTCCTCTTGGCATTGTTGTACAATTTCTGCAAGATTTGAGAGCATCTCTCTAAGCCTGAACCTACTTAAAAATTCAAGTATCTAATTCTCATTCCTTGTACCATTAAGACAGTGCCCTCAGTCAGAAGGCAGCCTATTTGGGCCACTGGAATCCGTCAACTTAGCATAAGCCTCTGTGCAAACAGAAGGCTAGCACTGTAGTTCAAAGATGATAGTTGAACAAGATTTGCAAGTCAGAGGCTTGAAATTCCACAAAGGGAAGATCAAACAGCCTCTTGCTTTTAACAAGCATTTCATTTCTTTAGGGGACTGGACAATTTTCATCCAGAAAATAAATGCAGAAATTTCATGCAGAAATTAAATGCCGTCATTGATACATATGACAAAATGTTATCCCTGACACACACATTGTCAATTGCCAGCTCATCAGCATATCTGGGAATCCATAGAAATGGTCCCTAACTAGCTGGATTCAGAGCTGTTGTCAGCAGATATCACACTTGGACCCTGCCTCTGAAGGAGATATTCTGATTTTCATGGATAATTCTAGAGGTGGCTCCAAGCCTGTGTGTTATGTCTTTAACAGCCCAGACTACAAACTTAGGCCCACGCACCTCCGAACTTTGTCATATTTGAATTTTGAATCTTCTTTCTCTGGCATCACTCCATTTCCAATGCTGATCTTAAAAAGCAACAGCTACCCTACCCCACCCCCCCTTCCCCAGCGTTTTCAGAACTCAAGCAGGCTGGAGAATGATAATTCTGTATCACAACAACTTCCGAGTTTCTGAATTTTGTTTTTGATCCATGTTGGATTACACCCAAAACTTTTCAAGCATTTTAATGAAGCACAATTGTGTTAAAAAGTCTGCTCTGCTTTTGGAATGAAAATGTTAAGTATTTGATTTGGGTCTCTCTGTCACCTCTTGGAAAGACTCAGATAGTCTGCCCTAGACTTGAAATGTTTTGGCTTCCACTTAAAATCACATTTTGACCAGAAAATATTTAGTTGAAAATGTTCCACTAACTCTTACTTGAAATTTCTCTGCTATAGCTGTAGAGCTTGCAACATATCTTGTTAAATAAATTGTATTTATTCTAATTTCCACCTTACATTGAAACAAGCAGGCAAGTAGATACTGACCATGGCTTCTGCCACTGCTGATCATCCCACAGCGAATGACCATGAGGTGCTTTTGCTGTAGGTGTGATGACCACAGTAATACTTTACTGAACAATAATGGACCTATTTGTCTATGTTCCTATGTTTTGATAGTTCAGCGTTGTAGATTTTGCACACATAAGCTTTGGCTACACTCATCCTGAGCATTTTGATAGTTATTTAGCCATTGGTCTTTCACACCATGCCAGCTGCAACAGTCAGCTTCTTCCAGATAATTTTAAAATTATGCTTCTAAATAACTAGCAGCTGCTATACTCAGAAATAGACAAGGAAATGCTGGGTTCCTCTAAGATCCTAAAATGTCAGCAGTGATATCACAGTGTTTGAGGTAGAGGAAGTGTCTAGGGCAGTAGAAAAATGGACAGAAGGGAGACTTTCAAGAGAGGGATTTAACATTGTAACCTAGCTTTCTCACAAGTACAGTAAAAGATCTGTCAAAAGCCTGAGGATATCTTACATAAGATTTAAAATGCTCTAGGTGTCTCTTTTGAAGCCCTTGCTGCTTTTGGCAGTTGTAATATTTGGTTTCTTTCAGAACTATATTCCACTTCAACTTAAAACCATTTGTAGGGTTTTTAGTCCGTATTTCTCATTTTAACAGTCTGTGGCCCAGAGGCTGACCTATCCCAGAATGACAGTGTTTAATCAATCCCAAGCTGATTCATGAGAACGCCCTTATTACAATTTTCAACTCTTCTTAAAGGCTTCCTGTGTTCGATCTGCCGTGATGACCCACGGTTGATGTCACTGCGGTGTGGAATTGGGGTGTTGAACTCCCCTGCGCTTGGGATGACAGTGGGAAGATGTAACATTTTGGATAGACGTGTGCCACATCCCTCTGCCATGGCTGGTGTGCAGCTGTGATAAAAGCCCCCAGCTGCAGCCAGCGAGCAGATGTTTTAGTTCAGGTAGCCGCGTCCCGCACAGTCGGCGGTGGAGGTGCGGGGGGCCCAGCGCTGTGTGTAGCAGAGCACAAGCACTCTGGTGTCAAAGGACCTCCCATGGTGCAGGAAAGCAGAGGGAATGTTTAAGTAGTCTTCATCCAAGCTGCATGAGTGCTGTCAAGTAGTTTTCTCAATTCTTTCACCAATTTGTCTTGATTGCATTGACACTCTCTTGGCATCCATATCCTGTGATTATTCCAGTGAGCACATTTATGATGAGGAAGGTTTGTAGAAAGAGTAGGTTTCAGGTAAACCTCACTGACAACAAATGTTGAATTCACATTTGGCAATATCTGCACTCAAAATTTGCTTTGAGGGTTAAATATTCATTCAGGCATGTGAGGGAACAAACACGGCAGGTGACCCAGGAGTAACATCCAAACCGCTCAAGCTTTTACAACATGCACCTTGCTAGGAGGCTCTTGCATTTAAATAAAGCATTTGAAACTTCTGATGGAGACCATAAGCAGATAAGCCTAACTTTAGCTAGCATAGTCTGGTTCCAGTTTGCGAGCAGAAGTATTTGAGAACATATATTTGTGTCTTTTATTTTGTGACTTTAAAGGGATGGACATGAACTTGAAAAAAACCCTAAAGTATCATGGAATCATTTGCAGCTGTAAGTCTGTTCAGCATTGTTCACATCAGGGCTAAGTACTTTCATATTAGTTATTTGTCTATTTTTGTCAAGCCATTGCAGCTTTCTTACAAATATGGTTTAGACATGACCTGTGATCCTTCAAACGCAGGCAGGGGTATCACTCACAGCACAAGTTCTTTTCAGTAAAATCCACAAGAGATCATTTCCTGGCTCTCCCCTTCAGCAATGGAGACACAGATACTTCCAGGCAAGCCTCAACAACATCTCCTTCATGATGGAGCACTACTTGTCCAGTATGGATTTCAATGATTTGTTTTGTTTCCTTTTAAAGATGTGCTACGTCCCAAGGAAGATTTAATCCACTGTAAATTTCCTTATTTTCAAGCATGATAGATGAGCTACTGGTTAAAATGCATGCGAGGATGAGGTGCTTTTGCCCATTTATCCCAAACTTACTGATTTTTGTGTGTCTCTCTCCTCTGTAAGACAGAGCCAAAATAGAGTTTTTGAATTTACTTATTACACAGACTTAATATATGTGCACTTCAAGGTAAAAGGGAAGAAAGGGTCCCCAAACCCAAAGAAGTTGTGGGGTTTTTTTTCATCCTAGCACTTTGCCTGTACAGTATCAGGATGAAAGTGCCCCCTCCATGAGACTCATAACTTTCTTCTAATTTCATTATCACTGATTCTAATTCAATCAGACCCTGTAAAATAGATGAGATTGAGTGCAGTCAGTTGGATGCATCCTTTCCAAGGAACCCCATGCTGCTGTAACCCTGTGCTGATCAGCACTGGCTGGGTTGTGAGGGGAGGTCACATCACTGACACAGCCTGAGCTGCAAGCACTGATACTCTGCAGCCTTGGACAGGCCCATCATATTTTATTGTGAATGAAGCAATGTGCCTCAACCATAATTCTGAGGATTATTTTACCTCCCCCCGTCAGCTGAACTCCGTGTTCTCCAGGCTCCTTCCTAAATTCCTTCTGAGTGCTGATATTCCATAAGAGCTGGCTGAAATCCTGGATAAATGGAACAACACTTGTATGCTCACATATATTTTTAATATAGTACTTTGGTATCTTTTTGGATGCTAAGTGCCATATGAATCCTGTGCATCATTGTTAAATAAATTGTGTCACTTTGTAAGTTAATTTCTAATTACAAAATTACTTTATGTAGCATTAATAAAAAGTAATGTGAGATTTTTCAACAAACTATAATTTTAAGTAAATAGTTTGGGTTTTTTTGAGACCAAGTGATTTATTGAACTAATTCTTTATTAGGCCTGCTTTAGAGTTGAAGCCATTTTTACTAGTGCTTCAGCATAAAATTATTACATAATTAGCAATACCGTTGTCATACTTATAAGTAATGGCTTTACTTAGAACAAATTAAAAAGGATTAGATTTTTTTAAGAGGGCATTTGGTCTCAGGGGTAGTAATAATAAAGAATAACTTACTTCATTACACCTTTCCTATGTTTCATCACCCTTTGGAAGCCTGCTTGTATAGAGGTCACCTCACTTACTGTTCTACCCATACAGCAGCCGGTTCTGGAATGGAACAGGCTGTGTATTTTTTTGCAACCATTCAGCAACTAATGAAGTTTGTGGGGTGCAAGTGGTTTCAGCTTAAAGCTTCTGCCAGATGTTACCACCCCACAGCAGGGGCAGCTGAATGGCTCATGAAGCAGCCCCTTCCCTAGCACAGTTTTACAGCCAGCCTGGTAAAGTGAGTTGACATCAATTTGATTCATGCTAATCGAGTGAGCTGTAAAGTGCAGCAGCTGACCCAGGAGGTATTTGGTTGTCCCTTACGTGGAATCTGCAATCTCTGGCAGAGAGGTTTGATGGAGAGCTGCAGGCCATAATGCCCTCAGCCATCCCAACTTAATTTGCTGATGCGAGTGTGGCAGCACTCTAAAAGGGCAGGCATTCAGTGCAGGAAAAGGAGAATATCTTAGCCACTTCATGTGCTGAGGGAATGAAAAGAGGCAGAGCATATGGATGCATGGTGAAATTTGCTTGGGATGCTGGTGCTAACACCTAGACTTCAATATATGGAGGGATGAAAGGGGCAGTATATAACCACCTCAGAAGTCAAGACTTCTGATTTTATCTTGGCCACAACACAATCTCTAGGAATGTGCACTAGAAGATTTTTTGACTCTGTTTTTTTGCACAGCAGCCCCCTGTGGTGCCTCAGTAGTCCATTACTAGATTCAGTAGCTTCACATCCAGCAATGCACGTGTACTGCTCAGAGCTGTTGCCATTAAGTATTGATACATTTAGAGCATGGAGGATTTCTAGGAGAGTAATGTGGTACTGTACCTGTATCTAGTTTCTCCTCAAAGGGACTGAAAATCTTCACAAGTTCTTCCAGATCTGACCCTTAGGTCAGAATTTGTGTGAGGCTTGCCAAGGTCAGGTCATTTACTGCTTTAGTTTTAGAAGTTAAAGCTTCTTGACTGTGAAAGCCACATACCTGAATATAAAATGCAGAGTTTGAACAGGGAGAGAACATTCTCTGAGCTGAATGATCCCTGGAAACTCCTCACCCCAGAAAACATGTAGGCATCATGAGGGAAGGCTGGAGTCTGTGACTGAGTATGTAGGGTGAGCAGAGGATATCACCTGTAGGAGCAACCGCCTACACCTTCACTTTTATGCTCATTGTAAATAAATTGCATTTATCATTACCTGCACCCTTTGTCTCCAGGCTTCTGAGGTGTTGAAAGCTTCAGTTAAATGGCTTGCCCAAAGAAAACGCTGTCACATTTGCATAATATTTTCATAGACACCTAGCTCAACCTGAGCCTGAAGGGAGAGAGGCATGTTCCCTGCATATTTTATATTCCCATCCTCAATTCCCACCAAAGCTAACTCTAAATTGTGGCATGGATATGTGTATAATAGAGAGAGAAAGAGATGGCTGAGAGCTCTGAATTTGTCTGGAGTATTTTCAGACAGTCTTAGTTTACGAAGCAACTTACACCCCATGGAAAACTCTGAAATAGTGCTATTTAGAAACAAATCAGCTTCCATTTCACCTCTTTCTCAATATTCCTCTTCCCTCATTCTTCATTACTAGGGACATCTGCATGAAAACAGAATCTTTTTTTTATATCTTGGGAGTTCATCTGCCTCTGCTGATTATCCCCTCCCTCCCCTCTCCTTCTGAAGTCATTATCTTCTGATTGCATTACATTTGCAGCCATCCCACCGCGGGCTCTCTTCTCATCAAGATTCTCAAGCTAAGCAAGGGAACGGATAGGTCAGCTTGAGAAGAGAAAACCACAGGGAGACCCTGGCCCTGGCAGAAAGATTGTTGGGGTCTAGTCTATGTCACTGCCTTTCTCAGACACCATCGTTCTCAGCCACTGGTAATTCTATAAAGGCGCAATGAACCCCATCAAGTTTCTCCCACAGATGGTGTCGGAACAAGAGCTGGAGGAAGTATTTTTGACAAGACGTGTGTTTGCTGCAAAATGCAATGTTATTTGTGTCACCTACCCTGCAGATGTTTGCAAGCTTGAATTGAATTAAGGAAACCTTCATTACAGGAGTGGGGAGAGTAGCTGGAGATGCAAAATCCTGCTCATTTCCTTGAAACTAGAACTGGAAGCCTTAATTACAGCAGAGATACACTCAGTCTTGCTCTGGGCAAGTAATATTTGTTTAAATGAAGTGGAACAGTTTCCTTAAGAGAGATTGAGAGTGATCCTCCTCACAACAAATGCAACCTAAGTTTCTATCCTTACTTTGAAGGTAGATTTTGTCATAGGTCTATTGAGTTTAGTTACAGAAGTGGAATTTTGCCAATTGGTCATCCTGTGTGCTAGAAAATAATACCTTATATCTCTTGAAACATCTTAACAGGCATAACAAATAGTGGAACTGTCCTGATGAGTATTATCAAGCAGGACAGGACATAGGCTTAGGTAAGGTCTCAAAATGAGCTAATTCAAAAATTGAACCCCACTTCCAAATATTCCGTCATTCAGGTCTGTTTTTTAAGTTATACATGTCAGACAATCTTCATCCACAATTATCCTGTTCTTTGACTGAACCCATTTAGAGGTTTAAAACCAAATTTCCATGTCTGCTGTGTTTTTCATATTCCCCTATTCATACTTCCTTCAGCTAGAAAAGGAGGTTCCAAAATACATCGATAAAATTGTATCTTAAAGGAAAAACTTCAGCGTTCTTAATGGAGCTCTAGATAGTACACTTGGGAGACAAATTTCCTCAGATATCTTTTTTCACTGGATGCATCGGAAGAACATTGGCTTTGTTCCTTACTCGTTCCTAACTACATGCAAGTGTCACAAAGACATTGTGTTTGTTTCCATTGTTCTACCCCAGCTCCTTCTCTGAAAATATTAAAAGCAATGGGAATAGACCCTTCTTACCTCTTGTAGCAAAACCCACACGTCCAAAACAGCAACAGGGCCGTAATGGTGAAACAAAGCAACAGAACAGTTTGTAAACAATTTTGTGCAGGGTGAGAATGACAACCCTTTCTTCCCAGACAGATTCCTAAGCTGTTCTGGTTTTCCGCAGGAGGCATTGCAAAGATAATTCTAACTAACATCTCCAATACATGTGTACACTTTGTATCTCTGGATAGGGGATGCCAGCAAATATTGAATTTACTTTTAGAATTAAGTGACCATGCAGCAGCATGTTATTGCATTTAACGCTACTTCTGCACTGCAAAGAGTATCAGTGATAGAAATCAGTTTAAATGTAGGATGATCTGATTTCCCAGTATCCCATTACAGCTGGTAGCTCTGCAGTGTTACTGCAAAGGGCTTGGCATCTCTAAGTTGATGGGTACATTTGTCTCAGGATGTATCTGCAAAAGGATAGACAGCACAGTGGGTGGCTCAGTCCTTCAGACCAAGTGCTTGTTCCTTAAGGATATGTCAAGGACAAGATCATGATCTCATTTCTATTTTAAATCATCTAGGTGAATTAATTTCAAGCAAGTCAAGGATTTGTTTTGGGTTTTGTCCCCTATGGGAATTTTCTTGGGATGGGAGTAGACAGGATGACTTCAGGTATGCAAAAGTTACTTAACTTGAAACCAAGTATTTATGCAGAATGAATTCCCCATGGATACTTCCCAGGGTTGATCCATACTTAAAGATGATAAGGGAGTTGTTTAGATTACTCCCAGTTGTGTATCCTTTGGGGAGATGAGGCAGAAAATAAGTCTGAGGCCAGAAACAGCACAGCATCTGGTTATCCCAGCAAGTATCCTGCTTTGTATGCTATATATAATGTCTCAAAAAAAATCCCCAAAAAACCCAAAAACCAACTAACAAAAAACCCCACAAACACAAACAACAAGAAGAAAAACCAGCAGAGGAAGTCACATTGTTGAGGTTAGTTGCTGGATTAAATTGCCATTTGTCAATAGCAATGTAATTTGTATTATAAATTACAGCAGTGTAACTCTCAGACACATTTTTATCAATGTGTTTCAAATTATTTAATAACAATATTTTTCAAAAAATAAGTACTGCCACTTGTTTTCACCACACGCCTTTTAAAATCAGCCCATTCTGAGGGTTTCCATCAGTGTAATAGCCAACTCTGCAAAAATTCCTATGAACTAAACTATCACCAGGAGTCTTAAAATCCATCACCATAAACAAAGCCTTTTTCCCCTCCCCAATCAATGGCCTGCTGTGTTGCTGCTAATGGGACTGTATGCACAAGTTGCACAGAAAGGAATTTGTTTGCAGGCTCCTAAGACATTTTGTTTGGTTTTCTTGGTGGAGAGGGGGCAGGAGAAGCATATATTGGAGGTATTCAGGAACTGTTTCACTGAATTCAACACTTATTGCAGAAATAGAATCCTTCAGTCTGCAGAAAGGGACACATTCGACTTGTACATTGGAAGAAAATTTTCACAGCAGAAATGGGGGGAGGGCAGAAAATAGGAAGGAAACCTCAGAGAATGTGACTACTGCCTTTATTTGTGACATCTTTGTAGGCAGAAAAATGTCTACATATTCTGCTACTGATTTACAAATGTACCCTAATTGTTTCCAATCTTATACTTCCCTATTTCAGTCCTGTCTTTATCCTACAGTTCTGCCATTGTATGTTCAGGCTGATTCCCTGTTTTTGCAGCCCTGGGCATCCCACACCCCATCTACTGATGGAACACAATCATTTTATTCTTCCTCATTTTGTACAAAGCGCAATTTTCTTTTTTAAAAAATGAATAATCGTGGATATTTCTTTTTCTTTTCAGGTAAGTGGCCGTTCCTGTTTTTGTAAGAGTGGTGAACAATCAGCAAACCTCAGCTCTCAAAGGTATTCTTTGTGGTATGGTTTCTATCTAAGCACCTTGAAATATTTTCCTCATCTGAGTTTGTATAGCACCTCAGTAGGAGGTTTGAGATAGGCGAACTGGGACTTAACCTTAACCAAACAATAATTTCTTTCCTTTGATTTGTGCAGTTTAGTCTAGCCTTACTCAGGTGCCCAGAAATAAGGAGCTAAAGGTACAGGGGGGGAAAGATTGTTCGTGGATCTTCAACCACCAGGAACAAAAACATGAAAGGCTGTTAGCACAGTGGGAGGCAGGCTGTGCAAAGCTCTTCCAAACACAGGTACAGCTGATACGGGTGCACTGTCTGTTGAATATTCTGATTCCTTTCACATTATTCTCAATGGATACCTGTTAAGAGAAATGCGATGGAGGGTATGTATGCACCAGAGCTGAAGTATTCAAAATGGTTTGCACACACTCCTAAATCTGGCAGGGCTGACTGCTGCCAGCAAAAGTCTGACTCTATCTTCTGCTTTTGCTCCTCTTGAGAAGTAGACACTGCTCCTTACTGCGAACCAGAACCACAGGAAAATAATTGTTTAGCCCCTCAGATCCATACAATTGACTTCAATAGTTATGAAGTTTTTAAGTCATATACATCTACCTGTTTAGGGGGGAGAGAGAGTGTTTTGTGAATGTGGAATATTTTCTCCCTCCCTTTTTCCATTCTTCCCTCTCCCCTTCTATATATGAAGCTTTTAAAAATTATTTTAAAAGAAAATAAAGATGCTGTATTTATGTTCAGGAATGTAGAGATTGATCTTTAGGATAGAAATCTTAATGACATAAGCAGTATCAATCATTGGGGAGAATATTGTCATACCACAAGATTAATTTTACCTCAGATGCAGGGTTTTAAGGGTAATTTCATGGGAAGGAAAAAAAATTACATAAATTGCTTAGATACAGAGAAACCCAGTCTCTGATATGTAAGACAATTTTATAGGTCTCTGATTTGCTGCTTGATAGTCTTTGGCGCTGAATGGGCAGTTATTTCCTGGTGAGACTAAACTATTGTCTCAAATGAGTTAGTTGGGTACAACTCTGACTATAACCAAGAAATGAAATCCTGGAACACATTAAATATCAATATTAATTAATGAGTCTTGGACGCACACAGGAAATTGCCTTAAACCTTCAACCTTCTGAAAATATCTTCAAGTGGGATTACTGACATAAAGGATTTGATCTAATTATCAGTGCTAATTTCCTTTATAATGGTGGTAGCGATGTTATTGTTAAAAAAGGCACAGTCAAGATTAGTCACCTACAGTATTAGTCTTAATCCCTTATCTGTATTACTAATATTTTAAAACCAAATCTTTTCAAAAATATCACCACTGGTCCTCCTTCACAGTTTATGCAGCGTACACAATTAGATGGCTCAATTTTCTCATCCTGATGTGCTGGGCTTTGGGTTTTATTTCTTGAAACCTTCTTCCCCTGAAACTGGCACTATTGGTTACACTTTCCCAGTCTTTTTGTGACCTGAAATGCTAGCTGTACACCGTAAGAGTAGGATACAGATAGACTGAAATTGTTTAGCAAGATTGTGTGGTTTTCCTTCTGGTTTAGCCATGACAGGTAAGCAAACTCTGTGAAATAAACAAAACCCAAAAAAATAGTGATGAGGAGGCAGGAGAGTAATGACCAAAAAAAAAAAAATAAAAAAGGTATGTGGAAGATATAGCACCTTCATCTCCCTGATGTAAATTTTATTTTTGGGTATGTTTAAAGTAAGCATTTGTGAGATAGTCTGTGTTTCACAAGAAGCAGCTCCAAGCCTGGCAATTTTTGCTGGGACACTGCAGAAGTGTCATGTAGCTAATGGGAGGTATGGACACTCCCCTAGCACTGCATAGTGAAGGTAAGGAGACACTTGCTCCATTAGCTTCCTAGGGAGCAGGGACACATAGCCGCTCACTCATCATGCCTTAACAGACCAAATTATCTCAGAAAAAAAAGCCCACGAGGGTCTGGATGCTCTGTGAGCCCCAGTATCTGCCAAAAGAGTATACAGTCTATAGAGAAGGTTCCTTAACTCAGTTCCCTCCCAGCCTTTAGCCTTGGAATAGAGAAAGCTCAGCTGACAACCTGCTGCCTCCAATGCTGACACAGAGAAATGTTACTTATCTATGCAGTTCATTATCTGCTACTTGGATCTTAGTGAATAAAGTTGCGCTGAAGAAATCCCATAGCCACCAATGTCATACCAGACAGCACAACATGCTATCAGCTCTTAAATGTCCAACTCATCAACACAAATTGGTTCCTGTGAACAGCAATCCCATGCAGAGATCAGTTTTTCCTTGATGCTCCATTTCCCCCTCCCTCTGTTCTAGTTTTCTTCCTTATGTACTTTGAATGGCCAAGTGATCTCTTCTTACATAGATCTTGAACTATTTTAATTGGCATACAGACCTCATCTGGAAATGAATGTCTTTTATTGGTGCTTTGATTTGTTTCTAATGCTGTTTTATTGACAATGGTTTCTGGGTAATGATCCAAACCTCTGCAGTGCTTTTTACATAAACACGTGATGCTTTGATATGTAATGAGAGTTTCGGTGACGCCACTGTAGCTGGCAGGCTTTGATTCAGCAGATGTACCAAAAGGTACAGAACCTATGCCCTGCTCATGAGCAGAAAGCAATTAAAAAAGTACCACTTTTTAGAGAGCTGTCTCATTGCTGTGCATCAAAACAACTGAGCAATAAAGGGCAATGCACAACATAGACATGTGAAAATCTGGCAAGTTCTTGTGTGATAGTGACACCCGCTCATAGTTCTGTAAATTAGCAAGCAGAGATGATAATAACAATAAGAATTAAAAAGAGCAAGGACAGTGAATCACGAAGTGCACTTTATTCACTTATTTTGAGAATTGCTAACTGTCTATCTTTCTAATGCTCTGGAGCAGATTTCATAAGAGTAATAAACCTTTGGTAATACAGCAGCACTCCCCTGTAAGCATCAATCTTTGCTGAGCAGCACAGCAATATTATTGTAGTAGGGATTTTTATCTGGAACGTATTAATGAGCCTTCTACTTACAAAAAGAGGTAAAGGAGGAACACTGGAAGTTTCGGTGATGCAGCTGCTATGTGCAGCAGAACAGAGTCTGTGTTTGGAAGGAAATGCGGGCTTTAGGAAATGATATGTGCAAGCAAGCAGTTATCCTCTGTGACTTGAAGAAAGAAAGAATGAATGTAATGAGAGCAATCATAAATGTTTATGTCTGCATGTTTATGCAGACGTACACTTAACATTTGCAAATTCATATAGGTGTACACAAGCACATATCTGTGTCGCTCCATGGTACTACAGATCTCAGAGAGACGGGCAAAGAGGCCTTGTAGTTTACTCTCTCTGTTTTATAGAACCAGCAAGTTGGGCATAACTAGTTCTAAAGTCATTTGTCAAAGATCACCCCAGCAGATGAATAGTACTCTGGCTTTTTGAATCCTTGCCCATCACAATATCCACTGAGAAATACTGCCAGCTGGATCTCTGCATACCAGTAAGTGAAGGAAGAGTAGTCCTAGCTATCATGAGGGAAGTGTGAAGGGTTTGTCTGGGATTCTTACGCATATCTCTTTCCCACCCCACCCCCTGGCCTCCAAAGGCCTCAGAATGCAATGAGTCTCATATCTTTTTTCTAAAAAAATCACAGTGTGTAAAAAACCCTCTAGTGATCTACCTATGTTTTGGAAACTTCACAGGGGAAAAGGATTAGAGAACTACTACCTTTTTTTATTTATTTAGTCTTTTAAATAAAAGCACAGTTCTTTGGGAGATGTCTGGCACCTTCTTTAAAAATATGACCTTCTTCTGATGTTTCTAACTCATCATTGACTTACCTCTCAAGTTTTCTTTTCACCTTTTCAAAATCAGTTCCATACTGCTAGAACTCACCAGGTTCTTTCAAAGAAACTACATTTGAAGCTTCTAAGACAGGCTGCTTTTTGATAGGGTGTTGCTAAGAATCACTGAAAGCATTTTCCAATTGTTATATATCACCGAGATTTTTCTGAGTTCCATATTTCAAAAATGGCTTGTTTAAATCTTCCTGCAAAATGTTCTCCATGGATCAGGAAAACAGTTCTTTCTAGCTGCAGGCAGTGTAAGCTTCTGAACTGGAAACCACTTATCGTAGAAGAGGAAAGGTATAAAGGAGCAGCCAGACTCTCTTTTAGTACAAATGTGGCTGAGACTACCATCTTTTCAAGAGAATGGTAGGTCCTGTTCTTCACTATCAAAATAGTACCGGTCATAGTTGTGTTCTTGGAGGGGCTGTAAATCTCTTGCCTGTGGTAGGATTTTCCAGAAGATTGGAGGTGCCATGAGATTTATTCAAGAAGTAAATGGGTAGGGGAACACTGCATACCAGCTGCATCTGCAGCACCCCCCGAGCTAAGCAGTCCAACTCTAATTCTGGCTCCCTGCAGAGATTTGTTTCACACACTATCTATTGTCTGTGGACAGAGGGGCAGTCAAATAGAGGGTTATCTACCTGCCTGGGGTGCTGTTTTCTTTCACTTGAAAGCTTCCCATTTCTGACCAAGCTTGCTTGTTGGTCCCTCACCAAGCCTCAGGATAGCAGGTGCTTTGCTGAGCATCACGGGCAGCATGAGAGCCTGCTGCGGATGGTCTGTGAATCAGTTTGCACTGTGCAGCAAGCCTCCAGCTTAATGATGAGTCAGAAGAAAAATGTTATTAATATTTAATGTGCAAACCGAATGTCTAGCGTGCTGTTATTAGTTACACATCATGAGGGGTGCAGTATTGGCTACCAGTCAATGCAGGTTGCTTCCTCCAATCTTCTCATTCTGCAGACTTAATTCGTACTGTATTTTTCCATTCACCGAGACAAATATCTTCTCCATTTAAAGGAGCTTTGTCAAAATCTTCTAGCTAAATCTTTAAATTGGTGTGCCTAGCTTTCAAGACCCCTTTCTGTGAGATGCTTGATTACTTTTGAGAGCAATTCTTCAAGCGGTACGGTACTGCCTTCTTTTAAAGGGGTTCTGTGCTGCACCTCAGCCATGAGCCTTCATTGGAGAAAGCACTTCAGGGTTGAGCCACAGGGAGTAAGGAGAAGAGATCTGTGCTCTTTGCTTGCCTCAATCTGCTCTTAATGAACAACCTACTGCTTGAATGTGCTTAAGTGCAATTACTAAACCAGCAACAGAGTGCTGCTGGTGGATAATCCAGATTCCGGTCTGCAGGAAGAAACAACTCAGCAGCAGATACTATACCACTGTTGGGTCATGCTGGAAACTGCATCTGCCCCATCCTGTGCTGTAGGTATGGAGACCCAGGGGAGACAGTTTCCCATGTGTGACCTCTTCCTCAAGCCCCTTCATCCACTGACTTCCCAAGATACAATATTCATGGCTGTGCTGCCAAGATTTCCAAATGCCACTTGATGGGGAAGGATGGCTGTCCCTGACTTTCACAGACTCTACTTGTCCTGTAGCAGCCCATGATGCAACTCTGCTCTTCAGTATAAGCAGCACCCTCAAAGGTGAGAACAGCAGTCTAGGCCTGTACTTTTTCTGCAAACTGTGAAAAAAAAGATATTGTTTCAGAAAAGCATCTGGACAATTTCTGCAGTCTGCTCCCCTCATGTTCCCCCAGCATACACAGTCGTTGGATTGGGTACATTAGGAGATGCATTTCTTCCTGTTTGCTTTCATATCTCTTTATGGCTTTGTTGTCTATGCATTTGTCATGTTGTTTAACCTTCTGATACAATTTGCCCCTGCAGCCTTCTATGGCAACTGATTCACTACATGCTATATGAAAAAAAAAAAAAGAAAAAGAAAAGAAAAAAAAAAAAAAAGAGAAAAAGAAATGGAAAGGAAAAGAAGCCATTGTATTACCAGAAAAGGACATATGGTTTCTAAGTAAATTATTTTTTCTCTTCTTGTTTATTTAATACTTCTTGGGAGCATTTCCAGCCTCAGAGGTGGGTTGGCTTCTTGTGAAGGGAGTGACACCGAGACTTTCAGAGGCCCTTTCTGATTTTCTGCTTTTTTTCCTTCAAGGGCCTCTCTTTTGCTTTCAGCTACGTTACCCCTGATTCACAGCAGCACAGCTTAGATGAGATTCAGAGCTCATGAGGTTTTGCATCATTCATTCCTCTTGCATTAAATTGACCAACTCTTGAAGTCCTACTTGTTTGGAACCAGCACCAATAAGAAGATGAAATGAAGCAAAACAATTGTATTTATAAAGCATGTCTCTTCTTATGGCATTTAGGGGGAAGCATGTACAGTTCTCTTTTATTCTATTCTGTTTACAAGATATACCCAGCTCTGGCTCATCTTGCAAAAAAGGATGACAAGAAAAGCAAAAAAGCCGTACACAGGTAATAACACTTCTGGAGTGGCTGCTGGGAAAAAAAAAAAAAAGTATGACTCCTAGCAGAAACAGTTGCTTTTTTGTCTGAGTATTAACCCATTTACCTCCAAACACCTATATTTTCTCATCCCCAGCTGCTCCCAATTTTATGGTAGAGTATGTCTTCAAGGCACTTCACTGGGGTAATCTATTCATCAGTTTGGGGTCAAACTTGTTATAGGACTCCTCACTCAGCCATGGTGCTCATCTGCACTTCATGCAGGAAAATAAGTTATCTTTGAAGTGAAGACTATGAGAGAGTTATGTGACCTGAATAGTCTTATTTCAAAACTTATCAATCTCCACTTAACCATCCTATTCTGACAACATATATTATTAACAGATTAAAAGATGAGTTCCACAACGTCATAATTTTGTTATTTCTACATTTTAGTAAGCATTCTGGAATACATCAAAGATTATAAATATCCACACAGGGTCATTTTTCTCATAAAAATAAACAAAAGCAATTTTGATGCAGTAGACCAAAACCAACCCAAGAAAAAAATCATCATGTGAGATAGCAGGGAGGGAATAGTTAGGCACGGAGCGTGTTTTGAATTAATTTATTAATGTTATCATTAATATTCTTACAAACCATGTAGTTTTATAAGATTCCAGTGACATAATCCTTCAGACTGCGACCTAGTGCCCACTGGTGTCGGTGGTAACTGTCAGTAGATTAAGTATGTAAAAAAAAATGTTCAAAAATGCAGTAACTCTTCTCTCAGTTGAATAAAAGTGAAACATTCTTTTGCATTGGAATTAAGGTCATGGTAGTTAAAGATCCTGGAGCATTTTTACCCATTTCAGAGCATGTGTCCTGAGAGAGAGAGAAAATTCCACTTAGGAATAATTGCATTTATTCTTCTATGTGTTTTTTTTTCCCCTTCTATACCCTCTGTGGAGGTCTCTGTTCTTCCTACCCTGACAGAGTAGCCATATTTCAGTAGATGAAGTGTATAAAGTTTGCAAAACACTCAATGATGTCTTGGAAAGAACTAAAAAATTGTGGCTTTAATATTGGTGCTAATAAGTTATGTGTGCAAATCTTTTTTTTTTTAAATTGCAATCAGAATATAAAGATTTGGCTGTGAATTGTAAAATTAGCCAAAGCTGCCTGGCATGTCGCTGCTGCACTTTTTCTCTTCCACATGACATATTCTTAACTAAGTCAATCATTTACATGGGCTTTAAATTTAATTTAAATGTAATGAATTTAAATTGGGCTTTGCTCTATTTCAAGGTTGTTGGGTTATTTTCTGTAAGTTAACATTCAGCATGAGGGATTCAGCTTCTGGATTTTGGTTTCAATTGCTTTCTCTCACTCTCAAACACCCTCCTCCCCTTCCCCCCACCCTCTTTACTGTCTTTCCAAAGCAAATCCAGCCATACTGCATTTAACTGATTTGTGGCTCAGGAAGGGTGCATGGGCAGGAGAAAGGAGGCAATACAGCCATGAACTGTGTTTGTTAGGAGTGTGAGGATTACTCACTGGAGCCAGCAACAGAAAAGCATTTCAAGAGAATCAAATAGACACATTTTTGGAAGGAATATAGAGGGTCTCCCTGCATGTTAGTGACTATCTCAGGACTCATTCTCTTCCTCTGTCGGAGCCCTTCTAATCCTCCACCCCATCGCCCTCCTCCATCAAATCTCCAATACTTCTGAAACAAATCGAATCAGGAATTTACCTTTCAACAGTGAAACATTCCTTTACTATGATACTTGTGTCCCCTGATAATCATCCTGCTACAAAAACATGAGGCAAAGACTGCACCATAAGTGGCACTGGACTTCTAAATTTTCTACAGTTGCCATTGCACATCTTATAAAGATCCCAAAGTCCATTTCAACAAGAAACTCACTATGCTTTTTCCCAGACATTGGAAAAGAGAAGTTTGTGATGGACCCAATCTGAAAGAGGTTCTGTTAAGCTCTGGATTGTCTTCCCAGATGCAATAGACAGCCACTGTCAATTGATAGGTAATTGTGCATCTTTGTGGATCATTGTTGCAGTACTGCTGGTACATTTAAGGAAGCTTTTCTTTGTCATATTTGAATAAACAGGAGTGTAAGTAGTCTTTGCTGAAAAGAGAAGAGTCAAGATGAGCAATGTGAGGAGATAAATTCTGGGAAGTCATGGAATTTGAATTTGAAATGGATCAAAAGGTTAGAAAGAGATGAGTTTTCCATACCTTACAGACTGTGTCTCACAGAGCCGGATCCCAGCACTGGTCATGCAGAATTGGAACATGTAAACAATACGCCTTGGGTATTCTGCTGACATCTCTAAAGTCTTGCTGTTTTCTTGGTTGTTTTTGCCACATCCTGTGTTCCTAACTGAACTCGTTCCCATACCTATGTCTGCTCCTGACTGTGCCACTTAGCTTTATTGATACCTAGTAGGATTATAAACATTCAGTGCATATTCACAGATTACAGCCACTGATTGAACTGTGGCTGCTCTGAGTTGCCCCTTTGTTCATTAATGTGATATTGAACCAGACAAAAAGATCTGTTGCATTCAGTAGCCTGACTCCAGCAAGAGCCGAAATATTTTTCTAACACCAAAAGAGAGAAATGAAGCCTAACAAACCACAATGTATTCAAAACAAGGTCTACCACCCACTATCAGTAAGCTGCAAAGTCCTCCATGCAACCAATGATAAGGAAAGATGTCCCCATTGCTGTTTACAGTTCTCTCTCTGCAGACTCATTTCTCTCATTCCTTTTCTCCGACATCAGTTTCGTGTTGTTACATTTCCTTCCTCCTAATTGAAGCTGGCATTAATTGATACCATTCTGTTTTCTCCTGTCTGAATGTCGTCTTCAGCTGAGATAAGGTCAATGGACCTGTAAATATTGCAGTGCGCTGTCTCCTTTCATCTTCAAATAAGGACAGGGGTGCTACTGCCACGAAACTCAGTATCAGCTCTATTACAGTGGCCACAGGCTCATCGTGGGTTAACAGAATGCTGGTTGCAAAGCACAGAAAAAATATAGCAGTTCAATAGTAATGAAGTAACAATGTACTAACATAGCAAAAAATGGAATGAAAATTATAGCATAGCTGATTCATCACTGTGTTATTCTACTTAAACCAGTCGTGATTCAGAGCCAGCAACTTGGGAAAGGTTGTTAGAGTCTTTATGAAGTTTAGAGCCATTTACCAGTATACACTCAGATTCATTTTGTTTCATTATCGCCATGATAACCTTATGTGTCTGGAGATAGTGAATTTTTTTTAGTTTAGTTTTAGGTTTGTATATTTTTTTGCATCTTGAAGGACAAATCTGTGGCTGAGGTTTCTATGTGCTCTGCCATACAAAACCTGCTTTGGAGAAATATTATTAATATGAGCTGTAGCAGGTTGTAGCATCGTGGGGTCTGTATGGTAACTTTTGAAAGTATTTTATCACTTCTGTGCATTTGTAAATGCAGCAAGACTTTCTACTCTGTGTTATTCTTGCCATATAATTAGACATATTTAGAGTTTTCTTGATCTCATATTTCTGAGAGTTAGGTAAATAATTTATAGGGTACTCTTCACAAATGGATACAATGTGAATTCAGAGCTAATCTGCTCCTCTGGAGGTACATAAAATTATCAAGCTTATACAAGAGCAGCTAATTAGGAAGCAATCATCATCAACAACAGCTGTTCTTATCTCAGTGAAGGGCAGAGGCTTCCCTTGCACTGTCCACTCATCCATTTCCTCTCCCCAGCTTTCATGAGACAAGCATCTCCAGAGCTACTCCTGTGCAACAATTTCTGTCACTTTCAGTTCAGTGTTCCTGATATCCAAACAGGGAGTTCACTTCTGCAGCAAGTTATCAGCATTTTGCTAAGGATTGATGCATATCGGGGGAGTGGTGGAAGGGGAAGGGTGGGTGATGTGTCCAAAGAGTGTTTTGACCCACTGATCCAAAAATGATGAGTGCTGACTTGTTGTCTACAGTGTGTTTTACATTTATATAAATTCTGGTACTTCAGCTGGGATGAAAACTACAATGCATATTAGAAAAATTAATTATTTCTACAGCAGTATTGTCAAAAAGTAATGGCTAGGAATGTTGCAGCCAGTACCTCAGTGACCTCATCTTTGTTCAATAGGAGGTAGTGTCCATCAACTTATGCCTCAAAAGTGGATAGTAACACTCCAACCTGAATCATACTTGAACTCAGCAGATACCCTTTTTTCTTGTACTCCCATCACATCACATAATGGAAAGCCAAGCTAGATGTTCTTTGTTGAAACCAGTATTACCTGCTGATTCAGTGTTCTTGCCTCAGTGCCTGCTGAAGTGCTTGCTACTAGCAGAGTCTTTGTGTTGTGCAGATGAGATGGAGAAGTAGGAATCAGCTGTGGAAGGCTGGTGGCGAGAGAGAGAATGAGAGAATGGACAACGGGGTTTTCAAGATCACTGAACTCCCAACTCCCTCCTATTTTCCCAGTAAATGAAAAGGCCTTGCAAAAAAGCAGTGAAACTCTGGATGTTGGTCACGAGGTTGAAGGGACATGCTGCTGGAAACAGTTTTCATCCTCAGGAATGAATAACTGAGAAGTTTTTAGAAGGAGAGGGTATCTGCAAATGTTAAGGCTTTTCCATTTGATTTCTACTTTGTGTGAAGTTCTCATCAGAGCACCTTTCAGACACCAAACCTCTGACTCCAGAGAAGGCCATACTCTCCCACAGAAAACTGCCCAGAGAGCTGCCTGTGGGCATCTTCATTTCTTATTGCTCTCCTCTCACTGACACAAAACACAGGAGAGCTGAGGGGAAAGGAGAGTTGGTTATCAGTGGAAAAGCTTTGAGAAGACATTGTGAAAGACAGGCTTCTTCTTAGCAAACTTTGTTTTCTGTTATCATGGTCGGTCTTTCCCATGGTCTTTGCATGGCTGTCTAGCAGAGGACTGCTGCTGGAAGTGGACAGAGATCCCTGTGATGTTAGTAGGTTTCTGAGAACATGGAGCAGCAGATCAATAAGCAGCAATGGAGACAAAACACAGACCAAGGTTTCTGGCCTCCCCCTGCCTTCCACCTGCTCAGAAGGAGGCAGAAGCTCCAGTACAATGGGCCGGTCCCAGGTTTAGCTTTCCTCTGTGGCACCTGATGGAAGTAATCCCTTAAGAGGAGACAGAGGTGTGTTATGCTGTATTCAAACCTGGGTTTCATACTGCACACAGTGGCCTGCTGGTACAGAGCCAACCATGTGCCACCACTGGACTGGAGAGAGCCAGTCTCCCACAGAGTCATCATGTGCAAAAGAGGAGACAAGGTTTGGAGAGAGGAAATATGGGTGTCAGAAGAGGAATTCAGGGTTGGCAAAGCCTGTGACAGCTTTATAGATGAAACCACTGCCAGATGTTAATTGTTTTCTGTGTAGTTTTCAATTGATCTGTAATTTGACTGTAGATTCCAGGCTTTTATAATAAATTGTGTACAAAGCTAGCCACTTAAGGAGATAATAAAGACTCAGAGGCAGACAGAGACATAAATTTGCACTTATCCAAGAGTAAGAGATGAGTTAGTGCCTCTTTGGCAGTGCCTTTTTTTTTTTTTTTTATTTCCCCCCCTTCTCCTTCCTCCTTTTGTTTTGTAGGAAGAGCATGAGTGAACCAGAGTTTCTGTGCTGTGCAGACAGAGGAGAGAAGTTGAAGGTTAAATCCCAGCCATGCTGCAGACACATTCCTTCTGGTGGGAGATGCTTTAGCATCCGCTTAACCTGGCAGATTAAAGCTCCTGTTTGCTCTGATGGTGCAGGTGCCGTTTCACTGATCAGACTTGCTCTTCTGTCTTGGTTCATTTATGCATATCCACACTCACTGGTGTGTCCATCCATCTACTTTTTTGCGTTATCCCTGCAGCAGCTGTTGCCTTCACTTGCCACGGTAGAAGCTTGCTGTATGGTAATAACCTACATGTTGGCTTAAGCAGAATGAAAGAGTTTTCCCCTTGACAAGATTTTTTTTCCTTAAAAAAATGTTCAGAGAAAATCAGTGGCTTCTCTTTATATTCTTGCAGGAAAACTGCATGATATGAGAATTACAAGGTGTTGTGAGTAGTGTCAAGGCTGTGCATAGAACCACCAAATAGTAAGTTGCATAAAACTTACCAAAGAGAATATTGAGAAGGAGGCACTATGGAGGCCACTATGAGCTCAGCTCCACTCCTGAACTTAGAACTGGCATGAGTGCCTGAGCATCAGGTAGTGGGAACTGGCATTGTTCTGATGGCTTCAGCAAAGCTAAACTGATTTGCATCACCTGATTGTATGGCCCTTTTCCATGGGCTTTGTGAAGGCTGACAGTGCAATAATATAATTTGCAAAATGCTGAGAACAGCCACTGTGCTGCTGGACAGCTCAAAAGACTCTGCAGGAGGACTATTCTGAAATGGTGAAAAGGGCAAGCATCCTCTTTTTCTCGTCCTTGCCATACAGGGACAAACCTGTGCAGTGAGTGGCTAAGAATGGCCGGTTTCTGTCCATGCTACTCTGTGACGCTGTGAGCATATCCTTCTCCCCAGTGTTATACCTCACTCTGTTGCTCCTTTCATGCCTAGACATCTCTGTATGTTCCATACAGCTGCTTACAAGTTTCTTTGCTGCTACAGTAGCCACTTCATTTATACTTGGGACTTGCTGCTTCACAGGAGTGTTCAGGCCTGGTAACCACTTTAAACACTTCTTTCTATAGTTCCAGTTAGACTTTGCCTTTGTGTAAACCTCCCTATGTAGCAGTGTACATTTCAGGGGTTGTATGATGCTCTGTTTTGGTGCACAAAAACATTTGCGCATTTGAGTCTGCCACCGAACACATGCATTGCCCTTCATTCCTGTCTGACAAAGCATATGGCTAAATTTGTGCAGTTTTGGTAGTATATGAAGGAATTTCTCTTAGTGCTTTTGTGATTTGGAGTTGTGTTAGTTGAGGTCTCTGGGTGTTTGTCTAGCTGTCGGCGCAGTTCGGTTCCCTGTCTGTGAATGGGCCCACACGCAATGCTCAGTTGGGTTTGCCAAAGCACATAAAAAGCGTATGCATACACTGCCTGAAATGTGTGCCCATGTGGTGTTTGCAATAGGCTCTGAGGGTTTTACTCCCTTTCACACTCCGCCATCTCAGAGCTCTCTGTGTGCGTATGTGAGCACGGCTTTCCTGCCCTGTGACTGTAGCACCCTATAAGAACAGGACGCCAGCCAACTGCTGGCTCACAATGTGGTGTAGACTACCTGTCACATAGGATTAGCTTTTCTGCTGTAGTTTACTATGACAAGCTCTCCTTTTGGGTGCACAGTTTTGAAGCTGAATGTATGAAAAACAGCATTGTGCAAGGTGACAGGCACTCTTTTTTGTGTATAGCTGGAGCTGTGCCTGTTACCCTGTGGTGCTGAGTACAAAATCCTGAGTGAGATCACTTTAAAAAGTCGCATTTGGTTAGTCTTCCTTTAGTTACATAAAACATCATTGCATTGGGGTTCCTACAGCATGAATAGCTCTACTGCTGAAGAGGCAGCCTAGAAAAATGAGCAGCAGGAACAGTATTTAATACTTGGGTGTACTGGTGGGGTTCAGTGTAGAGGGGTGGTCAGGGCTGTGAGACTGACAGATCTGGTGGGGAACCCAGGGCTGGGAAATCTGGGAGAGCTGGGACAGGGGGCCTCAGGAAAGCACAGAAAAAGCTGTTGTGGAAAAATGCCCTTTTAATTTATTCTCGTCTTCCTTTTTATGGAGCAGTTAAATTCTCCCATATGAGTTAGAACATCCTGCTGACAGATATAACAGTGGGTAGGTAAACCCTTCGAGTGCAAATATGTCTGGGTATAAACCCTCTTCTTTTCCCCTTCTTCCTTCTGTCACCAGCCTGCCACAAGTGACCTATCTTCAATGCAGGAAATGGGCCATTTTATGGTCTAAGATAACTATTTCTGTAAGGCTGAAAGGCTCACAACCTGCTCACATTTAGAGATCTATTGGCTTTTCCCCTTTTGAACCACAGCACTGGTCTTTACCATTTGGCAATAATTCACTACATCCATGTTTCTCTTCTCATTATGGGATCCTCAGAAGCAGAAGGTAAGTGAGAAAGAATTGGTCAGGTTTTTCCTGCAGACACACAGGAGGTAGACAGTGAGTTGCAGTTGAAGAATCTATCTTATCTCTGGGTTTTGGGCTTTTTTTGTTCTTTTTTTTTTCTCTCTGTTGCTCTCTCCTCCTTCAGGGTACCTTGAAGTTGCCAACATGTTAAGCCACTTGGAGCCTGGTGTCTTCCAACAGTACCCACAGAGGGGGCAGCCCTCTGCCTGGGGACTGACTTCACTGTAGAGAGGGGTGAACCAGAGTGAAAAGGGGTGGTGTGCAGGTGTGTTTTTACCTATTTCTGCCTCTGGTGGAAATAAGTGAAAGCATATCTCAAGGACACCTCTCCTCCCACTTTGGAATCACTTAGCCAGCTGGAGAGGAGCTTGAAATATGTCCAGTTCAGCCAAGCCCTGTGATGGGAGTTTTATTCATGCTAACAAGACAAGTCACCGTGAGTATGTGTTTGAGGAGTTTCAGAGATGAGTCCCCTTTCCTGCTGCAGAGATGCCTCTTAATCTCTAAATCAGCAGCTCTCCTAGAGAGGTTGCGCAGTCCATGCTGTCACTGGGCAAGCTGCCCTTCCCCTGAATCTGTTCCACACCCTGTTTTAATTAAACAGCCTAATCTTTAAGTGACCCTGTACTGTGACGGCTGCTAGAGGACCTGCAGTGTCCACACAAGCATAATTACTCACTTCAGAGACACTGTACTCAGCCAGCCAAATGAGGATGCCTTCACACCTCTTATTTACAGGTTCCAATACCTTTTCTCCTGCCAGGTCCAACCTCATGCAAGTGGGATTTGCCCCAGGCTCTGCTGCCTGACTGTCACTTAAAGCTGCTTTCTGCCTGAAGTCCTTTGTGCCCATGCTGAGGACTCCTTTCTTTTCTGCTGAGAGCCCACAGCCCCACAGCCCCACAGTGTTTAGTCTTTCAGTGGGGCAGAAGAAAGGGCTGTATTGGGTACCCTTATCAAGGGAGAGCAGCAGGTTCCACACGGATGGGTTGAACTGCTGAACATAGGTCTGTATAAATGTTAGCTTATTATGTACTATAGCTCAAGGGCATTTCAAGGACTCATTCAAAATTGAGAAAGAGAAGGGCATTACAGGTGGGAGAAGGAGGAGCTGCCACTGAACTGCTGTTGAGATTGTGGGGTCCTTGCTGGGTTCCTACTGATTCCCCTCTGCACAGACTGGAATGTGCAGGGAAGGGGAAAACCCCTGTCTCTTCAATCAGGAAAGTTGAAGTGGCATAAATAAATAAATAACCCTATTCCCTTAATATTCTAGACTGAATCTCTATGAAGGGAAAATGAAAGGGGGAGAATGAGAAAATAATACAGTTTTTCCTGTGCAGTGTGAATCTACCATCATGTTCAGGCTTCTTGGTGGTAGAATTGCACATGAAATGGCCTTATTTATTCTCCCACGATTTTTTAAAGTGCTTTCGTTGTGCAGTGCTGAAGCGTTTGCTTCTCCCGAGTGCTCTGTAGATGGCATCGATGTGCCCTTTTCAAGGAACCGGATCGGGGATGAACACGTGGAGTGCTATTGCCATCTGCTGGCAAAGAGGGACGTTGCTGTTCTATGGGTTGGTTTTTTTCTTCTTTTTTCCCCCCCCAGCTTTAAAAGGTGAAGCACCATGAACAAGTGTCCATCTCGGGTGTTTTGGTGGTGGAGTGTGCATGGGGAGTTTCCAATTTGGATGGCTTGCCTGTACATAGAAGTCTCATTGCCCCAGATTCTCAAGCAGGGGTAGTGATGCAGCCCTGGCTTGGCATTGGCATAGTTGTTGCTATTCCATGGGATACTGAAGGTTCTCCTTGGAGATTCCATAGGCACCACTATGTCCATGTGGGACAGAAAATGTAGCTCCACAAAACTTCAGGAAAATGAGCTTTGTAACCTCATACAAAGTATTGCAGCTGGGACTACACCACTCTCTGCACAAAATATCTGGGTTGTGTGCATTATGAAGATCCCTCTGAAATGTTCACACACATCCCTGACCTTAGAGAACTGAGCAGGCCTCATCCACTATAACACCTGTGCGTTCCCAGTTTTGTATTATGGCTCTCTTTACCCAGCTACAAATTTTGTTGCCTTTACCCTTGCAGAAGAGCAGTATACTGGTGCCCTCCTATCTCTGCACTGCTCCCAAAAGAGTTCTGGCCTTTCCTCACTTGCACCAGTTGCAGAAGGTGTGAAATAATCTGGGGCTCTTCTAACCCCAGAAAAAAATGAAGGTACAGTTGATGTCCTTTCTTAGTGTCCTGACAGTCTTCATCTTTATTTTTGAAGGGGGAACTGAGGTAAGGGAAGCGCCCAGCATGGCACAGAAATTTTGCTGCATAGCCAGGAGTATAACTCTGAGCCATCTTTTATGGGCAGTGTAACTCTGATAAATCCAGATAGGTCTTAGTCAGTGAAAGCTGAGGGCACCTGGGGTCTCCACTGCATTGACCATGAATGATTACACTGGAAACAGGTGTTTGATCCTTGACTAGAAACAAGTAGTGTCCATGAGCATATGCGGATGCATGTAGACTACTCCTTTACAGCCTGAGAAATGGTGAGTCATGGGGGGAGAGGTGAAATGATGAAGAGGAAGGATTGTTTACTTTCGTGGAAAATACTCCTTGTCAAGACCATTAGTGTAAATTTGATGAAACTTTTCTGAGGAAACTTTCCCTCCCTCTGGTATAGGGAAAACAAGAAAACAGCAGACTGAATAATGTCCAAAAAACAAAAAGCATCATCTGTGTCTCCACTCATCATTTAATCTTTTTCTTCCATGCTGTTTTTCAAACGTGTTTTCTGATAATCTTTGCTTCATTTCACAACAGCCTCAAAACACATCTCAAAACTCCATCTTTCTCTGATACAGGATTCTTACTTTCTGGCTATTCCTAATCACCAGCCAGTCAAGACTGTAGAACACCACTACAATCCAGTTTCAGGTACATTTTCTCCTGCTGAAAGCCATCCCTGCCTTCACAAGCCAGTGGACAGAGAGCAACCCAGCTGTGCAACATGTGACAACCCTCTCTAGTTATAAAACAACTTGGGACAAAAAGCTTTAGGTGAGAAAGAGTCTGGGAGGGGAGGACACAGAGAAGGAGCCAAAAGCAGCAGGGAATATCCACATTTAGCCGAGCAGAGCAGGGCTGCATGTGTGTGGAATGGCCTCTGGAGCTGGTGAGTCACAGCTACAAGGACACAAACTCCATAGGTAAGAGTTTTCTGACAGAAAGAAGTCCCTATCTTTGCTGTACATTTTTGGTAGCTTCTAGCACTGAGGGACTCCATCCTCTTCTATTGTTTCTGTCTGGCTTCTGACCATCCTTCTTTCAGCACATTCCCCATCAGCTCCCCCTCCCTGGCTTCAGGCAGATCACTGCTAAGCAAAGGTGCTTTGCTGTAAGCACCAAGAATGAGAAATGAAGAGCAAGGATGTGGAAGTTACTAGGGGAAGTGAACAAGGAAAGATAAAAGTATGGCGCAAAACAGGTGGTTAAAGTATGAGAATGGAAGTCCTGTGGTCTGGATGTCTTTTTTCCTGTTTTGCATTTGAATGTGAATGGGGTGGTTTCCTAGTCACCACTAGCTGAATTTTCGTTGCCCAGCACAGAGGATAAAACTCGTGCACTTTCAGTCTTGACAGCTTCACATTACAATGTAGGAAGCTGCAAAACACTTCCCAAATACCGGTTTGCTCTTGAAAGCCTTTTAAAAGATCCACTTGAATGTGAGTAACAGCAGCATTTGAAACTATCTGTTCCCTGTGCTGCAGCCAACAGAGAGCAGCATAGTTACACACATCATGGACTGCTCACAAACCAATCCAGTACAAAGTGCTTCCCTGTGACTGATTATCCACCTGGTACTGGTTTTCCCAGCCATGCTTTTGGCTGTGGGTGTCAGAGTGAGCCCCAAGTGCTGCACCCACCATCCCCTCTGTACCAGAGAAACAGGCAGGCCCCAGAAAGGAGTCCTGCATGGGCAGGACTGCCTATTTGCTGTGGGAAGCTCTGCTTTAAATAGGGAATCTGATTGCTTCAAGATCAGGAAGGTAAAATGAAGTAGGGGAGACATTTTTCTTGTTGCAGGGTATATTGCTCATCCAGCAGGTTAATCTTCCTAGTGACTCTGTGAGCAGCCATTGAGGGTACTGTTCTCTGCATTGCATGAGCAGACCTGTTCAGAGGCTTCTCTTCTGCAGGCAGGAGGCTGTACAACCAACACAGGGATGGGTTAGAATGAGTCTGAGCCTCCCTGCAATGGGAAGCAGAATTCCCAAGGCCCATAACACCCAAATGTAAATACAATGAACAGATCAGTTCCAGAAAGTGGGTTGATGGTCTGGAAACACAGGCCCTGCATTGGGGCAGTATCTGAATATTTCCTCCTGCGATGGCAGGGTGGTGCAACCGTGGTGTTGAAATGCTATGCTAGTGTAGGTGCTTGATGGGGAAATATATCCTGATCTGACAGGAGACTTTGAGAGCCTGTATATCAACTGCTGCAGTGTCATGCCTCAAATGGGAAGACATCACAGGAGCTTTCTATCATGGAGGTAATGCTGGTCCACTGGGAATAAGAGCATAGGCAGATCAGGGTTACCAATGCCAAGTTGAGCTTTCACTAAGACTTGGGCTGGAAACAGTGATAATGAACTTCAAAGCATTACTTGTTTTGTTTCAAACAAACTTGGCAGCAGACTATCAAAATGTTTACCATCTCTTGTATCAGGGAGCTAAGCTAGGTAGCATGAGGCTTTGCTGTCATTTTCCCACCTGACAGAGAGAACTCTGTCTGGGCTTCTAGCCTATTTGTAAAATGAGGGTGCCAGCACTGCCCTAGCTCTCAAGAGTGTTGTGTGGATAAGGAGGTGGGAGTATGGGTGCTTGCATCCCTAGGTGACTGAAAAGCAGGGAAGCATGGTATAGTGGCCTAAGAAGGAAAGGGAAGAATGCTGATCCTAGAGCAGTACACTTGCTCAACCTTTGTGGTCAACTGAGTCAGATCTCCTGATTTGAGATCTGTTAGGTGGATATATGGGAATTGCCCTAATAGGCTTTGGTTCAGAGGGAAAATAAGGAAAGGCAACATCTGTCTAACCAAGGGCCACGGCTTTGCTGATACATGCTTGTGCCACATCTCATTTGCTGGTATTAGTGACTACAGCCATGCTGGTACCTCTTTCCTATCTGAAGAGGTTAGGGTGAGCAGGGCACACTTCCAAAATAACAAATCCTTCCCTTGTGACTGCAGGCATAGCCTCAACAGGGAAACAGGCTGTGTGTGTCTCTCTCTGCTAACAACACACACATCCACAAGCCACAGAGAATTAGCCAGATGGTTTCGCTTGAAAAAATCAAAAGCAAAAAGCCATCTGCTCTCCTGTTCTGGGGATCGTGAACTTGACTTCTTGTCTGCTAGTATAAATTGAATCTCAGAGGGCAGGCAGTGCATCTATGCCCCCACTTCAGAAATCACTGGGCCTGATGGAGGCAAGAGGACTGGAAACAACTCCATCACTTGAGTTTCCTGTGGCCAAACGTTCCCAGCATGTGTTGTGGTAACCCTTCCACTGTGAGACAGATGCCAGCCAAAAAGCTATTAGTTGAGAGAAGGCAGGAGATGCACAGGGCTACAGAGGGCTGTATGGCCCCAGCTGCCTGAAGCCTGTATGTAACAGCAGAGGGAGCACTCACATCACTCTTGAAGAGGGACATGCCTGCCTCTCCTTCCAAACAGATTCAAGGGAGAGAGAGCTGCTTAAAGGATGAATTAGACACTCCTGGAAGAAGTAGTCCAGTCCTTGAGCAGTCCCTGAGATGTTTGTGTATGAAACTGAGGTGACAAAGGAATGACATTGTAACAGTAAGCAAAGGGACCACCCCTCAAATGAAGATAAGAGAGGTGTTTGCATAGCTGGCACAGAGAGGACAGTAGCTGCCGATCATATACTGGAAAGGCACCCGCATTAAAAAGTTACTGTTTAGGGAAACCCTGAACTAGGAGTGAATAGAGCTTAGAAGCCCAAATCCTTCCTTCGGCACTGGCTTGAAAGTTCAATTTGGCCCTGATTCTGTTCTCCCCTTTTTGAGTTTGATTCGTGTGATTATCTCAGGAAAGAGGTCCCCCGGCTTGAACTGTTGTAGAAAACATGGAGGGCAATTCAGCACTGCAAACTAATGTTTAATTTTTATTATTAGTGCATAATTGCTTAGTGAGGTGTTGCCAGCAGTCATGTTTTGTTGTGAGGCTTGTTGTTTTCACTGTGTTTTTGAAAGCCCTGCTGTTGAAGGCAAGATATTTTTTTTCTTTTAGTGAGCAGCATGTTTCTGGCCTTTGTGATTTTGATGAAGAAAATGGTCCTGAAAGGTTAAAAAGCAAGAGGACTGATGAAAAGAACCCAACATTACTTGGAAAAAACACAAAACCTTGTTATTTTTAGCTTTGAGGGCCTGACTCCTGACTTTTTTTGTACTGCAGTATCGTCAACGTGGCGCTGAGGAAACACATTGTGAATTGTGTTGGTTTCCTAGGAAGTTAAGTGCTCTAGGAGTTGCTTTCATCCATTCAAGAATATGCAAACTTAGCACATGACTCTTGTATTCAAGAAAGATAGTTGTAAAATTTCAACTCGCTGCTAACAAGTGAGTTGAAAATGAGATCTTTTCTGAAGAAAAAAACCGAACAAAACCCATCAAGACAAGCCCTGTTCAACAAAAGCTTTAAAGCACAAGCTTACTTTTATGCAAAGAAATTATCCTTTTATGCAAAGAAATCATCCTGCTGACTTCAGTGGATTCTGTTGTGTTCATACCCAAATGATTCTGAAGAGAAAATAGGCTGGAGGAAACGAAACAGGGAAGTGCCAGTGGACAGTTCATGAATTGGAGGAGGTAGAATTAAGCTAATAAATGATTCATTCAGGATTGTTTACCCAGCTTTAGCTAGCATCAGGAGGGAAAGAATGCAAATGGGGCTGATTATCCAGATTCACTTTGTGTCAGTGAGTTGCTCTTGGCTTGGGAACTCTTCCTATAAAGGGAACAGTTGAACACTCCATCATTTGAGAACATTTATCACAGAATTGGACAAAAGTCTGAGAATGCACTGCAGGAAATCCTCATGGCAGAGCAAAGGGCTGAATTCCCCAGGTGCTCCTTTCTTACCTGTTTTAGTGTTGGTAACCATGCAGATTACTAGCAGAATTGTCTGAATGGAATTGCACTGGGGGAACTCTCCCATAAGAGTTGAACACAATAAAGGCTGCTAATAAAGGTACAGCAAAATCTTTGTCAAATAGCTACTTCTTTCTTGCAGGAAAAAATAGCTAAGCTAAACTAAAAATACCTGGTTGATTCCCTGAAAAATCTTTACCCAGCTCTGCCTCAAATGAGAATTTTGGGGGCTGGATACACCCACCAATTCTAGTGACAAGCTGCAGGAAGCCCAAAGCAAACCCTGCACTGATGGTATCACTTAAGACCAGCTGAATTTGCTGTTCCTCAGAGCCACTTAACAAGCAACCCACGCCAGGAAATATGAAGACACAGCAGAGCAGCAGGCAGGCCTGGCTGTTTTGTAAGCTGTGGCAAACAAGGACTGTTAGTCAAATACAGGACAGAGTAATCTCTTTGTGAATGAGATACCTTAATTAGGCATCTCTTGAATTACCTTTAATTAGCCGCTCTTGAAAAATGGTTTATCTGACAATAGCATAGGATGAAGGCTGTTTCGCATCAAAATTATGAGTTGAGAGTATGCAGCAATGCTTGTAACAGCTTCCTGGGTATGCACTGGGGTAAAGGAGGAAAACTCCCACTTGGTAATGAAGCTCTTTTCAGAAGCTGTTATGACATACTGGAGGAGAGGACCTCAGGGGACATGGACTCTAAACTGCCGGGAGTTTAGAATTGGTTGGACAAATGGCTTTCAGGAATGATTTTAATGAGATTGATGCTTTTGGGGGGTACGGGTTAGCTAGGTGATTCAGCAGGGGTCTTTCAGCTCCATAAGATTCTAGTAGTGTACTCTGTGGAGCAGTCCTGTGTAATACCCATTGACTCTCTCCTAATTGCAAATGGTCAAAAGCTCTGCTTTAAAGGTGTCACTTTGGGATGGGGACTAATGATGTTGTAGGTGGAATGACAGCCACTCACTCATGAACCCTGCTGCCTTCAGCACCTTAAGTTGTCTTTGGAGTTCTCCCATCTAAGAATCTGAATTAATGCTCCCTTGGAAGAGAGGAGATTTATGGTGGTTTGCAAGCCTGAGAGAGACACTATGACTAAAAAGCTAATTAGCCCCTCAAAAGCTGGTAGACGAATGGGGAGGAAAAGAGTCTCTCTCTAACCTGCAGCCCTACATTTTACACTTTGGGAGGCTGCAGTTTGTCTGTAGGGGCCAGCAGAGCTTGACAGGAGAGCAACTTTTAGTGCATCTGCTTCCCCCACACACTGGGACTCCTGCAGTGGCACACAGCACTCTGCATCTCACGGGGGTCACTGCAAAAGTAGCAGTCATTCACAGGGCTTCTTTTTAAACAAGATGTCTGAGGTGGAGGTAAGGGAGTATTTGGTGCTGGAGCGAGGGTGAAGCCTGTGGAGGAGGGAGAGCCAAGGAGCACTTTGTGCCCTACATTCCTCGAGGCTCCTGCAGTACAGGTTTTTGAGAGAGAGGGAGCAGCTCACCCCACGTCCATCTGTGTGAAATAGATGGAACATAAGAAGTGTTTTAAATAATTGAATAATGAAATGAATATATTAATGCTGAGAGAGCTGGAGAGGGCTGCTGGGCTGGACTTACTCAGCCAAACAGCCCCTGACAAGCCAGGAAAGAAGTAGGGTCAGCATTTATTCCTCTGGAGGGGATTGAAGGTGGGGTACTATGTTCAGTAGCTCTCCACAGAGCTTTTCTTTCTTTGTCCTATTTCTTTGTTCAGCAATTGCACACGCTTTTCTTTCTTTAGGTAGTCTTCTCTGTCTCACTGTCATACTTTGCTGTCTCTTAAATCTTCTGTTTTTTCTCTGTCATCATCCTTGCCTTTTGCATTCTTAGTTTCCCATGGTTCTGTGCTGTTTAATCCTCCAAAATACAAGGCAGCCTGCTCAGAGAGCATATACCCATCTCTAAGACATACACCCACCCTAATTCTGTAGCCACTTTATTTCTTAGAAGCATTTAATTACAGGTGAGATTCATCTACTCTCCAGATACTCCACCTCTCATTCAGGAGATGAGTAAATATCGTAATATCAAATGCAATACGTTTCTAGAAACACTTGGGTGGCTGACAGCTGAGGTTGGCAGTCTGAACCATCAATTTCCTTATGTAGGAATGTAATTGCAGCAGTGAGCTGGGTTTGGTAAGTCAGGCAATAAATGGTACAGGAGCTGGTATTAAGAACGGTTGAATTTTAATTCTAGTGAAAAATGTGCCGTGATGGAGCTGGCTGCAAACAGATGCTACACATCGTTTATTACACCCAGCTCTGCCAGTACCCCCTCCTACCTTGTAGTTGTACCCCATCCCCATCTCCCCCAAAACTTCCCAGCTCTTCCAACTTTGGGCTCCCCACACCAGGTTTGCAGTGCTCACCCCCTCCCAGCTTTCCTGCAGCCCCCTGCCCTCTCCCTCCTATTTAAGGACTTAATTTCTGTTTGTGGAGGCTGCCAATGTTGCTGATGCCTACAGAGGTTTGTTAAAATGTTCATTCAATTCCAAAACATTTCATGAAAACCTGCTGATTCCCATCAGGTGTAACCTGAATCATACTTCAGATCTGAAATCCAAAGTACTTAAGGCATTACCCAGACATTCTTTTTTGTTTGTTTGTAAATGTAAATGAAAATCATTCAATTAGTGGCTTTGCCTGCTTGAATGCTTTTTTTTTTTCTTTCCCAGATATTTCTGTTTTAATTATTTGGGGAGCAGGGAGATCTTGAAGCCCTGACTTCTGTTAGTCAGTAGGGTCCCATCCCCTAAGCTAAACAGACAAGTTATGCTTTGGCTGTGTTTTACTGAATGTGCGTATTTGGGAGCTTTTTTTTGAAAGGTTAAAATGTACAGAGTATGAGTTAGACAAGAACAGGTTCAGAACTATGTCAGAAGAGTGTGATGAGTTGGGAGGAGCTAGGAGCTGGAGATGCTATTGGATATGCTGAAAATTTGATTTTCCTCTTGCAATCACAACTCCATAGGTCTATCATGTGGAGTAGACTGTATAAAGAAAAACAAACACATAGAATATACAAAATACTTACACAAAATGGAAGAGGAGCCTATGGTATGGACCGTAGCAGCAGCTGGTGAGGAAAAGAGATGCAGGTGAAGAGAGATAGATGATTTCTTGGGTGCAGCACACAGGGACATGTGGGGAGGAGGAGAGCACAGGGAGTTTAAAAGTGGCAGCTCTCTCCTTCATCTGGGAAGTTATTTCTTATGCAGAGTGAACATAACCCTCCAATGTGTCTTCCAGTTAGTGACACCCAGGAAATGTTTTATGGATGAGGCTCCATCACCTGTTGGCATGAAGAGGAGAAGGCAGAGCCACTGGTGATGGATGATCACTTGGAAACTGCATTGTGTCCTCTGCACCCTATGCCTCTCTCTCCATGCCTCTTTATCATGCATCATTGCAGCAGCATCCACCTGCAGCTGCCAGGAAACTCCCAGTTCCCAGCTTCTCTCCCTCTTAACTTCCAAGATGTTCTGATATACTTCCCCTTCTCCGAAACTGCTTTTCTTACTCAGAGATGTTGTCACCTAAATGGATGAACTGTTCACATCTCTGTAGGTGACAGTGAGAGAGTGAATTCTCTGAACACATTGTATAGAACATCTTGCATGTTAACTCTTGTTTACTCAGTGCACACACTGGTGAAAGCCAGATGGTTTTGTGGTGCACAGAAAAAGGATCAGAGTTTTGCAGTTGTTTAATTTTAGATTGTAGTAGGTATGTGTTGCTGATTTGAAACCTTTGTGTGCAATATTTATGTTGGGGTTTGTTTGGTTTTATTGGAGGTCTTTTCCAAATACCACGCTTCTCTGCATCTCTCTTCTTATAAACTGCAGTTGCCAATGCCATTACAAATGGCAGAAAATTGTCATAAACTGAACTGGAAAGCTCTGGCTCCCAAACCAGATTATGGTCAGAGGCTGAGTAAGGAGAGACAGAGAGTTTCAGAGATGGCTGGCCAATCCCCCTGATAGTACTTGTTTGTTGAGCAGACCATAAATTCAAGCACTTGTCAGAATTCCATTTAATAAAAGTAATTTTCCAGAAGCATTTGAAAAATATAGATAGGGCCTAGGTACTAGCCATTAGTTTATCATGTCTGTTGTTGGACGGTGCAGTCTCAATTAAGCCTTCCTGTCCAATCCCCAGCCATCAGGTTCTCCCTTCTGTGAATGCCAAGCCCAGTTTGCAGAAGCAGGTCTCTGACTGCGAGCTGTGTTATTGCCATGCCAACCCTTCCTTTCTTCCTGAATCCCTGAGTCCCATCTTTGTTTCTGCTTCCTGCAGGAGGTCTTGTGTTAGTTCCACATTAATCAGTAGGCACTTCAGTGCATCACTTAATCTAATCTAGGTGGTATCCAGGCTTTTGCATCTTTTCTACTTCTCTGTAATCAGGAGGGTTTTCTCAGTATATGGCAGTCCCAGAAAACAGTAGCAATGGTACACTGCATACAGATGGAAAAACCCCAAGGCTGTTTCAGGCATACTACTCTGGCTTCTGCTACGGTGGCAATGGTAGCATAGCCGGGCACCACCAAGCTGTGTCTGTTATCAGCCTCCTGTGGGTTTCCTTCTCTACTTTCAGTCAGAGAAGTCCACATGATGCTGAGGGACCTGGGAGTGAGCTGTGCCTGCAGTGCATGTAAAGGCAGGCAGCATAATAACACTGAGCTGCCACTGTCCTAAACCTGCCCCGACTCCCACCCATCACACACACATATGGTGCCCATCCAGGAGGCCTGATAGCGGTGTGAGATGAATGGCAACGAGCATTGCTGTGGCACTGCCCCACCCTGAACACCAGGATTTGTCCTGATTGCCAGCAAGCTGGGGATACAGGCTAATAATGGGTCCTCAGGAGCAACTTTCCTCCCCTGTGTAGATTTTCCCTCCTCCCCCTTCCTTCGCCTGAGTGTTTAGCTCTGAAAAGAATAATTTATCAAATCATTTTTATTCAGCTTCGGAGGAGGAAGAAAAAGGATGGTATGGGAAAAAAGGGCCCTTTGCTGTTTTAATTGCTTTGCGGCGTACTTGTGAGAGTAGAGCTGGGCTTATCAAAGCGGGCGCAGCTGAGTCCCTGCCGCTCGCTAATGAGCGATGCCACGTGAGCAGCCACGCTCCTCCGATGGACCAGATAGTGCCTCGAACCAGGCAGGGACTTAAACACTTAGCAAGTTAATTTAAACGAGAAGCCGTGAAGTTTAAACAGGAGGCTGGGGGAGCTTATTTTACAAGGAGTTTGGAATCAAAATAAGGAGGTTATTTATCCTAAAAGAAAAATAAAATATTGAGGCATACAGTTTAGGATGTTGTTTGGCTTGATTTTTTTTTTCCCTGATGATTCATTTCTGAGTCAGGTGTCAGGGTCTAGGAAGAAGGAGTTTATATTTTTTCCTTGACTGAATGAATCTCAAGGAGCCAGCTGAATTCCTAGAGCTCATTCATTTCTCTTTGTGCCTGAGGATGCCTTTAAAGAGCAGAACATGGTACTGCAGTGACCCCAGAGTACTGCCATGAAATGCAGTGAGATCTGGTCACAGGGTTGTGAGCCCCATGGCTCTTGGCGAGAGAGCTGCTAAAATTGCTGGTCACCTGAGTGCCAGCTACACCTATAGAAAGAATTTGCATGGTTTCCAGGGTGCTGTGCAAACTGCCTGGCTTTACACTGCTCGGTCAGGGTTCCCTTGCAGCCCCCATAGCTCTCCTGCCACGGGCTGCTCAACCAGCACTGCAGCACCACAGGAGCAGTCCCAGGTGGCCATGCCTGCTGAGTCCTAATCTCTTGGTACAATTTGCTTTCATTTCTGCTCAGTTTAGACCCACTGTAAGCCAAGTTCTGAAAGGTGATCATTTATACCAGTTGCCAGTGTTCTCAGGTTATATTGCGACTGGCATCCTGGCGTCCAACATTTCCAGTTATTTAGGGTAAGAATCCCCACACAGCTTTGCTATTGCATTTCAGTTGTGCCTTGCAGGACACCAAGTAGCTGATCTTCATGTGGCTGTACTGAAAAGCCGCTTTCAACACACATACCACATTTTGAGCAACCTGAACCAACATCAGTTAGCCCTTTATTGAGTCCGATGTTGGATCAGGTGACATCCTGAGGTCCTTTTTGACTTGATTTTATGTTTTCATGATCCTGATAATTTAGGGATGAGTCTAGCATAGCCTTGAATAAACTCTATCCTGGGCTGGCACCCATCAATGAGGTGACTTATCCTCAGCACAGGGTTCAGCTCAGTAGTAGAAATAAATGAAACCTAGGATATGAAGAAGGAAACTAATATCTCATATAATTTTTTCAATAAATTGGATCATGTCTCTTCGGGCTGTCATTACACTTAGGTTTCACATTTTTAATTAAAAACTCTATAGCTGAAATTTTTATAATACTGTAAAAATGAGGACTGAATACTACCTGACTGTTTGTCAGTTTCTTCATATGGAGAAACAATGTCAATTCTTTAAAACCTCAAATGTGAATAAAATATGTTCTTTTTTTCTTTTTTTTAATCTTAAAAAAAATAGTTTCATAAAAGCTCTCTTGAAAGCAATGATGGGACAATCTATTATTAAAAGAAACAAATCAATATTAATGCAATCTGATGGCTGAGATTTGCTTGAGTAGTATTTTATATTCATGTGTATGCTGTTAACTCAGCCTTATTAGATATGTGCAACATGAGTGAGTTAAGGTTGCTGTGGGAACCATCATTTTTTAAATTTCCTGACTTTAACGCAGGTAAAGTCAACCCAAGCTACCTTGCATTAATATCATGTAATTTCTTTGATTGAGGAAAGAGTGTTAGAGTATTTTATTGTCTGTGTTCCTGCATTCAATTGCATGTTCAACCAAAATTAGTTCAATTTCTATCCCCACACTAAAGAATTAGAGCAGTAGAACTGGAGCTTGCTTTAAAGAACAGCAACAGCTCCGAATGCCACCACAGTCTACAGACTTGACAGCCTTTTCTATCTTGTATGACTCTCCAGGTACTTGTATGTGCCACTTGTATGGCAGTGGTATGGCAGTGGTATGCACACACACATTCTGTCATGCAGCAGGGAACAAAAGGGTAGAAATAGATGGCCTGGAATTTCGTACCTTCAGCAAGTTTGATGTGACCCTGCCAGATGCACAGGGTTGCATAAGAAAAGGCTGAAATGCCTAAACTGTATGTAGGGCAATACCACAAATTCTTCTATTTCTGCCCCCCTGCCCTTCTCCTTCCCTCTTGACATGTTTTGGAACTCTGTGAATACCAGCAAGTGAATTGGATGCTGGTTTGAGACTTCACCATGCTCTCTGTAGTTCAAAGATGTTTTCCTTTTACTATCCCTACTCCTGAGTATCAGATAGGTCAATAATTTACACCTCTTATTCAGAATGAGAGAAATTACCTATTTCTAATTATCTGTAGTTTACAGCACAAATGCCTGTAGCCATATTGGCTGCAGGCTCTATTCAGTCAATAGAGAGATAGCCATGGTTAGGCAGGAGCTTATCTGATGTTTCCACAATTAGATGAGATGAGAATCTGACTTTGGGGGTCCATCCTGAGTTCTAGGAGTTTGGTCTAAATCAAGAGGAGCCTTCTGCATTAGACTTGACCACATTTAGCCATAGTATGTTTACAAGTAAGTAACAGTAATATGCAAAGACACCCAGCCAAGACATTAACAACCTGACTATATGTTGGCCTAGTGCACTGCTGGGCTACTTAACCCTGCAGAGAAAAAGGCCTCCATGAGCATGGCTGAGGTGCTGTTTCACTAAGACACTGTTTCCAGTATGAAAACTGGCTTGCAGATCCTGGCAAAGCTCTGTTTTATGCCATAGAGACATAGCCTCAGAACTGTCTCTTTTACTGGATATGGTTTGCAAAGTTTGGCACATTTTCAACCACTTTTAATCAGCATGTGACATTTCAGTGAGAATACGAGTTTAGCTAGAGCTGGACTTGGTTGCTGGAGTGACTAGCGAAAATGTCAGTTCATCATTTGTAATTGTTAGTACTGTTGGAAAGGGACACACAGATGTCACAAAGAAGAACCTGGAGCTGGTTTCCCATGTTGATCTATTTGGGAGCTATGGGAAATAGCAAATCAAGATTTTCCGTGTGAGAAGCAACCAATCTTCAAGACTTGCCCGCCTTTCTTGGCTAATAACACCAACCAAAGAGAGTCTTATGAGTGGTGGTAATATTGTCCATGAACTGAGAAGACAGAATGGATCCCAGTTTAAGTCTGTATGTTGTGTGTCAATAACTCAGCTTGTGCAAGGGGCCACCTGTGGCAGTGACTGATTTCCTTCAGTGAATTGTTTAAGCTGTTTGACAGAGATAGGATCATCCACTTCACTTGTACTGTGGTGTGTTCTGAAACTAATTTGTCTCATGCCCTTGGTGGATGGTGCTGCCTTTTGCAACAATCTGTGTTTCAGAAAGAGCTTCAGGCCAGTCACTCTCATCCTTTCAGTCCAGAGAAGAAATTTCCTTGGGGTGGAAGTAGTTAATAAAAGTTGTCTTCCAGTAAAGGGACAGAAAAAAATGCCATGTGACTGAGATGGCCAATTAGACATCATGAATATTCAGAATTCTCTAATCGAATGAAAGCTCATTACAAACACACAGACTGAAACTTGCCCCTGTAAAATATTCATTGAACAATTTTGCATAAATAAATAATAAACAATAATAAATGCATAAAAGTTTGTTCATAGACCATCTATCAGCAGGAGGGGGGGGGAAAAGACAGAAGCCACTAAATAAATTGTATGTAATGAGTAATCTGCCCACTGCTAGTTTTGAGCTCTCCCATGGTAGGTCTGCTTTGGAGATTTAACATGAGCATCGCTCTTCTGGGAGGCATGCAAAATCGTGCTGCTTGGAGTAGATAAAAACACAGAGGTACCCCAGTGTTAAGGGAATAGGGTATCTAAGATTGGGACTTAGCTTATCATAGATGTAACAGAGTTTGAGAGTTGTCTGAACATGTAAGTTGGAGAAAATTATTGCATTTGAAAAAGACTCAAACCCATTTCCATTTAACAGCAAGAGCAGCTTCACATCCAGCCAACCAAGGTTTACAAAAGCCCTCCTCATAGGATACGGTCAGTTTCACATGTCATAGGGCAATGCAGAGAAAGAACAAAGTTAAAACTGCAGTGTGTGCGTGTGTGTGTGTGTGTATGTGTGAGGCGCAAGGGAGCACATTTTGCTGGACACATACAAATAGGATTTACACAAACAGAAAAAGGTTATAGCTGTCCCCGTGCTGCATATGGAATAACTGCAAATGACTGCATACGCTTTGCCTACCTGTTTGGTTAACAGTGCCAGGGGAAGGGAATGGGGAGAGAAATCAAAGGACTGCTCAATAAAACGTGAAAACCAAAATCCACAGCTGTTAAGAGAGAAATACCAGGCAAAGGTACTAAGCTGTGATTGGAGATGGTTATGTGTGAAAAGGTCTCGTGTCCAATCCAGCCTCAAATCATACCGTGTGGGGGGCCCATCTGTGGAGAATCTGGCTCTTAAGGAGTCTACAAGACAGCCTGACCCATTAAGTGTGAGCTGTGTGCCTCAGGGTAGGAGCCACTATTTTTGTAGTTTGTTTACACGGATAGTAGCAGAAAAGCAACCCATTGTCCAGCTATGCCCCATCATAAGAGCAATGAATGAGACATTTGTGGGGACATGGTATATGCCTCCTGTCAGGTGGAGAAGGGATGTGAGAACTCAGGTTATCCCCTACTCTTACTCTGTAAAAGTCATCTCTCATGCACATCCCCCTTCACCCACATAGTAATCTCCTGGCAAGTATCCCAGTATCCACCTACACAGCAAATTACATGGCAAATTCCCTGTAACTACATGGTGGTTACCTGGTCCTTCATGCTGCCTGGTAATTAGAATCTGAAAGAGTTTTTCAAAGGTTAATTTATGTGAGGCTGATCACACCCTCTTTGCCGACTCTCAGCCCAGGACTTCCACTTCCAAATACAGGACTCGTGTTCAGTGGGCACCACCTGTTCCACTTCATCCTTGGGAGGGATTTGATGTCTCTGTGAACTGGGGCAGAGAGGGCAGCTGGGGCTGAGGAGATTTTTATCTGTTGTCAACCTACATGTGCCCAGTCCCCTGCAGATAAATGCATGATACTGCCACAACCACAGGGTTCTAATAGGAGGCTCCCTAATGGCTGTGGTTCTCCGGAGTTTGGCTTAGAGCCGTTCAAGCCCCTGCCATTCTCCCTGGAGGACTCACCACAGTAAGCTGCCTTCCTCAGTCTGCCTTACAGAGGTAATCACTGCTCTCTGCTGACCAGCCAGTGTGGGAGAATTAATATCAGCCAAAAAAAAAAGGTAATTAAAAAGCAAAAAACATCCTTATGCCCCTGCCCCCTTCTCATCCACCAGTGAAATCTCACTTGGGGATTTTCTATTAAAGTGGGTGATCATGTGTCTTTCAGCCTGGAGTTTGAGCTTTCCTGGCTAGATTTTGCTCTGTTATACAGAATCTCTCTTTTTTTAGCTGGTTGCAAATCCCTACCTTGTTATCACAAGACAGTTAACTATCTAATCACACAGTTTTATTGCATGCTTAGCCCTGAAACACACCATACTGCCAGATGCTATAACAGACTGTATTAGGGAAATAATAACAAGGCAATTCAGAAGGCTTGTCTCATAGCTGCTGGGTAATTTAGTGACCAGGCTGTTCCATAATTTTGTTGTCACTGTGGCTCTGTGGGTTTGGCTGGGAACAGCCATGTCAGCACATGTGCTGTTTGCTGTGACAGACTGCATGCTGTAGAGCAGCATCACATGGGAGGAGCTGGTACATGGGACGCTGAGGGGAGTCTGCCTATTTCTGTTTATGATTAGTCAGAGTAGACCTACGCAAGGGGACTGATCCTCTCTGACTGGCTCATCGGAAAGACCAAACACAAAAATGGTTGCAGACGCTTGTTCATCTCCTTACTCTCTCAAATTGGTCTCTCCAGGGGAGGATTAATGAAGATGAACAGTGTGAGACTAGTGGAAAATATGGGATGGGAACTGTTTAGCTGGGCAGGGCAAAAAGTTACCCCCTGGGCCTCTGGCAGATTAGCCCTTCTGCAAGCACCAGGATTTGTTGCAAAAAGAAAGATGGAGAATATATTAAACCATCTGTTTCGCTTTCACAGTACACTGTAGGGCTGGAACGGAGACGACTGTGTCTCCTTGTTCATCACTCCTACCTAACCATGAGAGATGAGAGATTGAGTACTGTCAGGAGACATTTAAAGACGAGTGACATTCAGCAGCAGCCACAGTAAATTCATATTTACTAGCAAAAGAGGAATGGCAGTGCTAGAGATGTACAAGGAAGACATTTTCATTCCATCAGTCCTTGTCTCTGTGCTCTGTGCCTCAGAACGAGCTCAGACATGGCCATCAGCTATCTCTGACTGTCTGGGTAGAATTTGGGTTTGATCCATCCCTCTTCTCCTCTCAACCAAGACTGATTTCTTCTCTCTCAGTAACAGCGCAGCACAGACCAAGCTTGAGCACTACTGTAAGGCACCTGAAGGTGATGACAGTAAATGGGAGTGTTCAGGCTCAAGGGTGAACTTGAGTCTTCAGCTAGCATAATGGTATTAGGGTGCCTCCTCAGTAGCTGTGCAAATGGTGTGGAAGAGATACATTCACTAGGAAGCACAGGAAAGCAAAATGTGCGTGTGGCAATGTGACAGCACACTTGAATTTGTGAGAGCATGCATGCATGTGATAGTATAGGAGGGTAGGTGAGAGTAATGCATGGAATGTGTGTGTAAATTTGAACCTATGGGGGACACAGAGGCTATATGAGCCCTGTGTTTCTCCCTGGAGCCCAGGGAGTGAGTCTAAAAATGCCTGTACTTACAAGAGCTAGGGAGCATTTATAGGTAGCAGGTACCCATCCACTGCAGCGTGGTTCAGTACGAGAGGAAGGTAACATGGAGAAAAGATGCAGGTGCTGCTAATGGCTGAGCACTCCTTGTGACTTTTGATTTTTATTTTCCTTCTCTGATTTTTAGCAATGGGGAAGGAGGGAGGCATCATTCTGGAGACTGTTGTTCATCAGGAACTGTTGCATTGCACAGTGTGAAGCAAGGCAAAGCAGCCTAAGTGTGAGGTGCATGTTGAAAACAAAGCCAATGGCATCAGCTGGGACCTTTGACAAAAGAGATTGTTAGTAAGAATTTTATGCAGGCATGTAGATGGGAATGACTTCACTAAAGATGTGAAGAGAACTATTGGGCTGCTGGGGTAAATCCAGTTCACTGAGAACTGAGTTTGATGGCATAACTTCCCCTCATTCTCCCATGATTCATGAGGGAAAGCTGAGCTCTAATGCCTTTAATGAAAGATGTCGGTTGTTGATTGCTTAAAAAGAGTTATCTGGGCCTGTTTTGGCCTTCCTGGTGTCTCAGCTTCTTGTGGGATGTGCACTGGACTGCCTCCTATTGTGGGATAAGGCCTTTTTACACTCATATGAGATGAGTAGTCAAGCCTAGGAACAGAAAATGGCAGCCCACCTTTACAATGCCCACCAGCTCAGTCAGGAGCCCATCACAGTGGACAGTAGTCAGCAGAGGCTCAGCCCCAGTGCTAGGCAGAAGGTAATAAAAAGCACAGGGGGATATGAGAGCAAAGGGACTACCAATGTAAGGTAGCCAGGGTGGATCTGACTCACTTCCCTCAGCTTTATTGAGCTGCCCTGAAAGAAGCATCTTCTTTGCAGAACCTAATCTTCTCCCAAAATTACTCTACAGGTTATTGCCTTGTTGCATTTTTATCTCTCTGTTTTCACATTCTCTTCATCTGGACAACAAGAGAAAGTAAATGCCTCCAACAATTACCAGATATCAGATGAGGAGTATGTGTGTTCAGAGGGACTTGGATCTTTAAGGCAAGTACTGTATGCACTGGGAAGAATGGAGATTGCAGGATGAAAGCCTCCACATTTCACAAAGGAAATGAACTACCTGATTGTTATGTATAAACTAGATGAGAGGTACAAGAATGAAGAGGTGGTAATTAGAAGGTTACTTGACATTTGAGAGATGAAGGTTCAATTTCCTGCTGTCAGGAATAGCCTGTGGGATGTGGGACAGGTCATTTAGCCCCCTACTGCCCAAGTTCACAACCAAGATATAGGAATGGCATCTGCCTTAGAGAAGCATTAAGAATGCAAATACTCTACCACAAGGCACTGAGATGTCACAGAAATTAAGCAGGAAAACATAGGTACCTAAAACGAAATATGTCTATAACTCACTCCAACGGTGTCAGGTCTAGATGCTAGAGTGTGGGCTGTTAAACAGGAGCTGTTTCTTCCTCAGTGCTCTGACAGTGCCTAGCAAATTACAGACTATTCTCTGTTGGTTCCTCAGAGTTACCACATTCTTAAATAATCGTTCACTGAAATTCCTCTGGTAAAAGTGAATGAGCTTGGATTTCTCTACTTCTGCTTCTGCTGCCAGGACACAGTTCAGCATACACTGAGAAGTGCCCCTTAGGGGTGCTGCAGAGCACAAATTCTGTGCACGCACATGCACAGAGTTAAGGAATTCACACTTTTTTATTGGTGAAGCTGCTGCTTGAAGCTGAAATGAGGTGGTATGTCACCATGCCACTTTTTTATTGTGGAGATAACTGTGCTCTTACTTTTTGGAGAAAACATCTCCGTTCAGAGAGCTCTGATGATCTCAGCAAGTGCTGCCACCACTGCTGAGTTTCTGCCATCACCCACTGATTTAGGAGCTGTTTTTTCTGTGGAAAGCACGGTACAACCTATCAGCTGGTTGGCCTCATCTTGCTCCTGTGTGACTCACCTTCTGCATCACATCTCCCAGTGAGCTCAGCAAGAGTGGGGATGCCTGATGGGCAAGTCAGTAGAAAGTTGTCTCCTGGGCATCTGCAACTGCTTTATCACAGCAGCCTGTGGTGTAGGCACAGCTGGGGATGAACTGCAGCCCCCTGCACATTTCAAGGCCACATGGTGCTGTCTCATGATTTAGTAGACTAATGCAGTCATGGAGGGACAAGAATTTGTCGTCTCTCAACCTGTGTCTCCTGCTCCCTCCACTTGTGTCCTCTGTGATTTTTTACTGTGGTGCTGTCACTTGTATGCATGTGTGTTGAACCTCCTGCCCCTTTCCCTTTGAATTCCTGCATCATAGGACCAATCTGTCACATAAATGTGGATCCAATATGAAGTGATGTGGAGATCTGTCTTCATATCTAAAATGGCAATATGTACACTCACAAAAAGATTGTGCTGTCATCATTGTACTCTCTGGTCTGAGTTTGGGACAGGCAAACCATGACAGTGCTGCAAGGTAGGAGCTGGTGGTGCTGTTAGATGGTCAGTGTAGAGAATTTTAAATCCCTGTGAGCATGCAGAGATTTGATAGGGAAGCTTTTGGGAAGAATAAGAAGATGAATTTCCCTGGTTCTTTTATCACAACAACAGTCACTTCTGTAAGTTGTTTTTTTTATTCATATCTTGAAAATTCTCATAAATGAATAGCATAGAAAGCAGAGTTTTGATCTTTGCTCTACTACTCCCAGGCAAAAATGAGTTCCACATGTTAGTAAGTATGTACACTACAATGTACAAATGCAGTTAACGCAACTACATTGAGTACTTCCTCATTTCCTTTATTTTGGGTCATTGAATGGCAGTACGCGATTCACACTTTGGGTGCTAGAGGTAGTCCTCATTTTTAAATGGAAATGGCAAAGCTTGCATAGCATGTCCCCATAGCTTAGCAAAAGAGAGGGACCGTATTCTCTTCTCAGATAACTGGGTATTTAAGACTGCTTCCCTATTATGCACCTACAGTAAGAAATAGATCTGTGTCTGTCTTATTCTCCCTTGCTCTTCCTCCTTCCCTCTTTATAGCTCTAATAGCTTCAGTGGGTTTTGAATTCAAGCTTTCAGCATCCCATGACCAAACCTCTGCAGATAGCATGGAGAATTGGTTTCCATGCCTGAGACACCAGCTTTCAGAGAGCACGCTGATGCATTGTGCTGAGAGAGGCAATGGACCAAACTAAACTAACCTGGGGGTGTCAGCTGCTTCTAGTGTTTTTGTGGAGGAAGCAAGGAGGGCCAGTGGAAGCCCTGATTAGTTATCCTGCTGGGTTTTAAACTGGTTTCTGGATTAAGAATTTACTGGGAACTATATGTCCTGGGCTTTGTGCTAATCAGACTACAAGCTAGGCCAGCTTCAGGATTACCGGTGTGCTGAATAAATTGCATTGCAGTGGCTGCAAGTGGTCACATAATTCTAAATGTTTGGCACCCAGTTGTTAGGAGCAGCAGCAATAAAGCACAGCAGCAAGAAGAGGAAAGATTTTGGGGTGAAAGTGGATGACACTTTGTGAATTTAGACTGCTGCATCCAGCTGTGTCCCACTCACACACACAGATCACAGGTGATGAACATGTACCCCTGCCTGGCAAGCCAGGCAGCATGCACATGCTCCTCTTGTCTCTCCAGCTAGTTTTCTCAGCATTTTGCATCTGCAGGCCAAGCAGGGTCCTCACTGACCCTTTGCTATACTTTGTTGTGGGTTGGCACTCGGGAAAGCATCCTGGAGATCCTGGAGATGACGCAGGGGACTGCCTGGATGTATTAGCAAAGCTTTTTCCTGTGGATTGCCTTGCTACAGCACCAGTCTGTATCCATGACAGGTTTACTCTACTATCAAACCCGCAGGAGACTTGTGTGACCACTTAGACTATAAATCTGCTCTTTTAATACATTTAGTCCTCAGCTAGTCATTTCTCTCCTGTGATGTTTCTCATCTCTTTTCTGCACTGCTCTGTTTCGAAGTTGCCATTAGTCCTGACTTCCCCCTCCCTGTTTCTTTCCTTCTCCCTGTTTTTCTCCTATGTCGACAGAGTTGCCTGAGCAGTCTGACTGCCATGCTGTAGTTTTGGTTCTTCTATGGAGCATACATGTTGCCTTTTCTTTCCTCCATAACTCCCACATCATTCTCAGAAACTTATGTAGTCACAAAAGGGAACACTGACACTAGACAGAAGCATTTTAAATCTATCTATTATCCAGCTTTGCTACAGCCCTCTTCTTGTTTCCCTTTCTGGAATGAATATGTGTCTGCTTCTCTTTTCTACCAGCTTGTTATATTTTGCATCTTACTGAGCTCCTATGAGCAAGGTGAAATGCTCTCATGATGGCCTGCAAGGAGCAAGGGAAGGAGGGACAGATTAATGCCTGGGAACCAGGGCAGTGTTAGGAGGAATCTTCCACAATTCAAGCACAGGGGATGCAGTAGCCTTTGCATTTATAACAATTTGTAATATTGGTGGTTTTTTTCCTATAACTGAAAAGTAGGCCATACTGATGGGTTTGGAGTTCTAGGGAAAATATTTAAGCCTAGTGTCCTACAATCTCTCTGCCTCTTCAAAAGTCTCTGGTGATAAGATTTCACAGCCCACTTACCCTCTAGGTGTCTGAGTCACTAGTGGCAAGTGACCAGAGATGTCTTTCTACTTGGCGTTTGTGCATTTACTCCAGCTGAATAAGAAAGTTAAATTATTGTATATATCATGTGCATATGTCTGTGTGTGTGTGTCCATGTGGCTCACAGTGGGTTCATACACAGGTGCATGCACCAGTCAGGGACACAGAAACACTGCACCCACATGCACAGTGGGGAGAAATGATTTAAAGAAAATTAACTGCTCCTAGTGGGACACATAGAGATAAGATGAAGAACAAAGCATCCTGAGCCTGCCAGTGGAGCTGATGTTATTTGGGGAGAGAGGGGAGGTGGCAGCAGCCACATGCTGTCAATGATGGAGAAGCAGCTTTAATTGAAACCAGAGCTCTGTTGGGGCTAAGTCTGCGTGAGCCCATTGAAGAATCCCTGCCGCACCATGAACCTCCCTCCTCAATGCAGGACACTGCATAAACCCACCATCTGTCCTACTGCAAACTGTGTTTTTAACAGCATCAGGTTCCACCGTGAATTTGTAGCCTTGGCATGCCTAATTAGTTGTTGTTTTGATTTCAGGTAACACAGCAAAAGGAGATTTCCTCCATGTTCTATGTTGCTGGCTTTGGTTTGGATCTGACATTCACACCATTTGGAAAGGAATTGGGAGTAATTTTCTAGTGTCGCTACTGCCTTTTCTTTTGTTGGCAGGTGCTGGGGGATTGCCATACCTGCATTGCTGTGTTCAGGAGTGAGTTACTGGTCTAATAACATATTCTTTGGCATTGGCTAAAGGAAGCTATTTCAGTAAAGCAGAGAATGGCAGTCATTATATGCAGGGAAAGCAGTAAATTGCAGCATCACTTGAAGAAAGAGCAATTAGACCTCCAGGCTGAACTGGCAGAGCAGAATTTTCCAGGAGCTGCTGGTTTTTAGCAGGAAGTCTCAGCTTTTGACTTAATGGGCCACAGGGCAGACTGTACACAGAAGAAACTGAATCTGGGATCATGGAGCCAGACTTAGTAAGCATGTCCTTCTGGGCTCCAAAAGCCTGCTTTGCAAGTGTTAGTTTCTCTCTCATGGAATATCCAGTATCTCTTTTCCTGTTACCTTTGGGAAGCAAAAATAAATACTATATACATTGCACAGGGAATAGAAAAAAAAATCTTATTTATATGACCCATATGTCTTCCCCCACATCAAAATGTCTTGGCTGCAAAGCCTACTATTTTTTGTTATTCAAGCTGGGCAAAATTGTGCTTCTGTCTTTCAGAATAAGATAAGGCTGTCATGTCTAGCTAGCTTGGCTGGATACATTGAGCAGATACAAGTAGTTTAAATTCTGCCTAAAGTCTTGTGTTTCTCCATAGCTGGCTGAAACCTTTTAAAAGTTCATATCCAGAAGTGATTAGCAAGTGCTTTCAGGTAGAACTGAGACTGATCAAAATGGGCTCCTCGTCACTGAATTTTGGATCTCAAGACCACTTCAGATACAAGTCTATACCTTGGCTATCCCTACAGACCTGGCCAAAGTAACTGGGAAAGGGAAGGTTAGACTAAGAGAAAGAAACTGTTTCTGCCCCTATGTTTATTTAGAGAATATTCTAAAAACAGGGAGATACTAAAACATTGTTAACAGGGACAGGTCTTTCTTTTGGAATGCCTGAAAAACACATAGCGCTTAGTGATCACTATCATAAATTCATTATGTTCTGCCTCTCAGATAGTCTTTTTCATTAGCAGATCCCAGGGCTCAGCTGCAAAAGTAATGCCCACATCTGTAAAAAGCTAAGCAGCCCATCTGTATTTACAAGCTGGTATCTGCTCTTTCATCTCTGTTGTATAGCCTTGATATCATTTCCTAGGTGGTTCCATGCCAGACCACTGCAGCTGTGTCCAGACATCCTGGGTTTATATATTTATAAGCTTCTCTTGGCCTGCATAGGCCATTTGCCTCATTTGTTTTTCCTCCCTTTGCCCCGTGTGGTGTACTGTTTGTTCTTACCACAGAAATTGGGCCTTATGCCCCCATTGCTGCAAGCCCTCGAGCTGATCTTCACTGCTCCAAAGCCAAAGCCCACCTTTTACCAGACTTCTGGTTTTGTAGGCAGGGGAATTTACAGACCCCTCCCTTAGGGCCCCATGTCACTTAAAGCAAAGTTATACACAACTGTAAACGTTCAGAAATCCCGTAAACTCTTTCCCTTTACCAGAATTGCTATATAATTTGTTATATATTTCAAAATAACAGATGCCCCACTACCTTTCCCTGCTGCCATCCAAGGACACTGTGATCCTGTGCCCAGCACAGAAATTGTGTGGCCTTTCTGTTTTCATTTTTTCACCAGATGACTAAGGAAATGATCTTGCTTTTATAATAAATGGTGTCTAAGTTTAAAAGAAACTAAGATGTCTGTCTGGACCAGGAAGGAGGCCTCTTCCCAAAAACCACCACAACCTTTGAAATTAGGAGACTTTAATCAGAAAATATATAGAAAAGGATAACAGTTCTTTTTTACAAATATATATATATATAGTCAAAGCCAGAACAGAACAAACAGCAACACCATAACCAAAACTTTCAAACAAATGAAGTCCTATCCCTACTCGTTCAGTGCAGTTGTATTTACAGACAGTGGGGAGTGATGCTGTGCCTTGGGGAGCAGCAACTGCGAAAGCCACGCACAGGCTCCAGCGAGGCAAAGACAGAGAGAACGGATTGTCGCTGGCTCTGAAACTCAGAGAATGTGGGAATGGTGGCCACAGGGACGGGATGAAGCTCTTCCCGTGGGCAGTGCAAGGAGGCTCTCCTACTGTTCTTTGTCCGAAAAAAAGTGTTGTGGGGGCAGGGAGAAGGGGCAGCAACCCCTCTGCAGGTGGTGTTGGCTCCTCGAGGAGTCTGCAGTGAATCCAGGCAGTGGTGACTGTTCCCTCCAAAGAACAGCACAGGGCACACGGAGTTGGGGGCCAAGCCAGGAACCCCCTCGAAGTGCTTCCACCAACCCAGCAAACAGCAGTTGGCACCCACGCAGATCGGGAAGGGAAAATGTGGCTAGCACCAGGAAAAAACTCTCTCTCTCTCTCTCTCTCCCCACATCCCTATCCTCTGCCCAGCCATCATATTGGAATGCAAAGCTATCAGCCATCCCTTTGTTTAGACTAAACATTTAGCTGGCTCTGGGAGCAGGTAGTGCAGTGCCTGGGCTTTAACAAGCCATCTCCTCCTGGCTCTCCAACTCCCAAACCACTGTGTTGGTAAGGGAGAGGAAAAAAAAATAACATGAAAGATTTTGAAAGTATAACAAATGGTTATCTCTGCAGTATGTCCCCACTTCTGCCTCACTAAGTCATGTGCTTTCTGTCTTTCTTGCTTCCCACTTCCAGCCTTAGTTTTGAGGTGGAAAACTGGCTTGACCTAGGCAGCAAACACTTGGGGGTTTTTTATGCTCCATTGGACATCATGAAAATTTAATGGGCTTTTTTGGTTACTATTGTCACCTCCTGTGAATTTCAGTTCAATTTAGATACAGGAAATCCCAGAATAGAAAATACAAAACAAACAAACAAACCAGAGAAAGTGTCAGAGTCTCTCATTAAAACAAAGCTTAAAGTTTTCTACTAATACTCAAGCTTCCAGTATCAAACAGAGTTCATAAGCTTCACACAGACAAATTACCCAGATGTTTGATGCAACTGGCATGTATGCATCTCATCATCCACTAACACGTGTATTTCTTGATCTGGAATGCAAATATTGGTTGGAGCTCCCAGAAACAGGAAAGTGTGTGCACAGTGGGTGCAAATGCAAATAGCATCCCTTCGAGAGATGACTGTGAAGCTGCCTGTGGTCATGGAAACCACTTCTGTCTTCCCTGCCCTTCCAGCACAGTGGGACTGGAACAGTTTGTTCTCTCAGTAGCTGTCTCGTGCACAATCTGAGAGCGCCTGTGAAGCTGAATGTGGCTACCCTTTGTGCTTTGCTGTGCTTCCAGAGGCAGGCCACATACAGTTAACAGCCTTTCCCACACCCCACCAATACCCCTTCAAAGAGAAAATTAGATCAAAGTTTTATCAGTTCACTGTGTTTGAGAGTAACACATGCCAGGATTAATAGTTCTCAATTTTTCAGAAATATTAAAATTTGCTCTCTATTGTCAGGACAATAAATCTTTTACCCTGCAAGTTCATCTTGCTCTGGGAACGACCGAGCGATTACTGACCCCAATTACACAATTAAATCTTTGAAATAATACTGTTTGATATTAAACAATTACATTTCTCATATGAAAATATCGCCATTCTCTTGCTAGCTCGGAGGGTATTAATAATGCATCTACACAGATTCTATTGTGTGTTAATAATGAATGTCTACAAAACCTTATAGGATGTTAATGCTGCATGTACCGGCAAAGCTCTATAGGATGTTAATATGCACCCACAATACCCTAGGAAATGCAAATAGTGAATCCAGGGCAAGGAAATGGTGTTTCCTCTCCATTCTAATCTTCAAGGCAACAGAACGTTGTCGTAAGACTTGAAAAAAGTTCAGATTTGAACAACAGGAGCGGCCAGGTGGTTGAGAGATTGATTTGAGGGACAAGAGAAACAGCAGCACTTGGCTTGTTGAGGTCTAAGATGTGTGAGTCTTAACTATCAGAAGTTATGTTTGAGACTCACCAAGAACCAGAGGTTTTTGGCACTAACCTCAGTGGGGCTTGGACTGGAGATTGTAAGAATTTAAAGGGGACACATGGGTCTAATCAGAGATCAAAATGGAAATATAGAAGGTGTTGGCATGGTGAGTTAGAAAGTGGTATGAAAACTTACATGTATCTAATGAACACAAGTATGCCAGGTTATTTCCCTCCCCAGATGTAATAAATAAAAGCAATAAAATTGCACTGAGAAAGGAAACATGGAAACTGCCTGGAAGAACTTTGATACTGAGAGCTGAAATATGTCAAGTCCTGAAAAGAGTAAGTAGAAATCTCACTGCTGGCAATAGTTAAAACCAGTCTGGACTAGGCTGTCGTCAAAAAACACTGAAGGGAATTTTATGGTCCTGGCTCCACTGATGCTGGACTAGGTGATGCAAATGGTTACTTCTGTCTGTGCTGTCCCTGATTATGCCATGAGTGCATATGCTTGCAAACCCTTGTAAGAGTATATGCTGGTTAACAAGAATCCACAGAACTTTGAAAGTAATATTTACTTTCTGGGATACTGAATTACATGAGTCTTCATCACTGAATTTGATTTAAAAATGAACAACTCTGCCACATATTGCTGGATGACTATTTTTCTACACAGTTCCCTGCCAAAAGCTAATAATTCAAACCTAACAAGTGGAGGTTATTTGGTAATTACAGAAAGATGCTCTTTACTATTCACACTGGTACTTGAGTACTGAAAACAGAGATACTTCTCTCTTCAGTGCCATACAATATATTGTGCATTGAATAATATGGGATCTTTGAATAATATGGGAACTTTCCTTTGATTATAGTGAAGGAAAGATCCCATACAGAGTTGGCAAACTTCTCCTGTTGCCACAGAGTGGGGTTTATTCATGTGAGTGGGTCTGGCTGTATGGCACTTTCTGCTCTTCTAGTTTTTCATGACGGCACAGGATGGAGCAAGCAGGGACTTGCTTAGTGTGCTCAGCAGTGATGGTCACTCTTTCTGGTTGGATGGTGCTTTATCCAGTGCCCTGTGCTTAGTTGAGATTTCTGAGACAGGCTGGCAAAGGCAGCACACAAAGACGATGTATTCACTATGGAACACAGTTTGCATGAAAGAGTGGCTTAGGGAGAACATAACCCCTGACCAGGAGAGTTGGAAAAGCAAAACAAACCAGAATAAATAAAAAAATACCCTCAAACTAAACAAACCTTCAGTCAGTTCCCCCAGGACCAGACCAGGGCACTGTATAACAAAAGAACTATTTGCTTCAACTATAAACCCCTCCTTTTGTGGTCTCTTCTGTGTGTATTGTAGTGAATATATTGACTAGCAGGAATGTTCATGGGAACAGTGAATTTTATGTAAATATTAGAGACTATTTGCAGGAAGCAAAATTTGAACTCATAAAAAGTAGTATTCTCTATGGAAGCCTGATCCTAAAGGTTATTCAGAAAACAGAAACATTCAGTGGGATTTACTGCACATATTTAACAAAAGTATATCTAACACAGCTCTGATTTTGAATATTGACTATCTGGGGACAGTTTGTGGACAAACAATATGCTGAGAATTATTTACTGAGACAAGTCAGCAAATAATTGCAAATGACAAATAAATTTGAGAAAATTACAAACTGCTTATGGACAATTCATGAACAGAAGCAAGGCAAAATTAATCAGATAAATTATTCACAATGAATGAATCTCTCAGCTCTAATTAAAACTCTGTTGCATATTAATAATACATGCCCAGAGAACCACAAACAGAATCATATAGCCAAAAGCATCCATCTGCGTCTGTATCACAGACCTTCCCATCCTATAAAAGGGTGTTGCTGTATCTCTCTTGCTGTAATATTTCTCAGTATCTTTTTGTGTTTGCATGTTGATTCTGCTTGCAGCTGATAGAAACCCTCCTTGCACACAGTGTATGTGGTTAGTGTGGTATGTTTCCCCACTGATGCTTGTGATGCATGGGATCATTCCTTCACAGCTTTTTTTGTTGATTTTCCAGCCCCAGAGCAATTCCTGGAGAATATGTAAAGTATTACCTGGGCTTATCTGAAGTTGTTAAGGCTTTTCTTTCATGAGTGTTGCAAATGATTCTTTTCTAAGATACAGGTAAAAGCAAAGACCTAAGGATTTAATCCTGAAAATGCTCAGAAGTGTAAACCATGCTGGATCTTCCAGCCTGAGGCTCCCCACACCAACTCTGCCAGTGCTCCCCCTCCTGCCCCATGTACTGCAGTTGGGGACCCCCTGCACACAGGTTTGCCATAACCTGATGTATGTTGCCTGTTTGGAGGAAGCCTTATCCTATATGGGAGTATTTTAGGGGCTCAGTCATTTTGTGTAGCAGGAGGTTCTGCCAGGGGCAAGAAGCAGAAGCCAATGGCAGTAGGCTGGGCTGTGAGCTGGGCATCTGAACATCAGTAGTGCTGCATGTTTAAAAATTCCAGCAAATGAAGGAAATTGGCTCTTTCCTCCTCCCCCACCTGTATAATTTAGCTCTGCTTTTAATAAAACTGTGTCTTTGTACTCTCAGGAACTCCCCAAATCCATTCCCCCTACTTTGATTCCCTGCCTGACAGAGAAGACCTAGTCAATCAGAAAATTGTTTAATACTTTTTCTTTTATTCCCAAGAGATCCCCTGGCTTTCTGTGTTCCCATTCATCAGCCCCTCTTCTACCAGCCACCCCCACCCCTTGTGTCTTTTATCTGCTTAAAACCAATCACTCTTCCCCTCTTCTTTTTTTCACTTCACAAAAGGAATCAAAATTTAATAAGAGCAAGCTGCAAAATATCAGCATTAATCCCCTTGTCCTCATGGGACTGGAGCCATGAGTCTCTGGGTCCCCTTATCGGCACCAAACTGTATTTCACCATCTAGAACCCCTCTGATAGCATAAATACCTGCCATGCAGGTGTCTCCAGCTGACAAGATAACATGTTATCAATCATGCATCCCCAATTTATGCAAAAAGCCCATCTTCCGTCTGTTTATTTCATCTTGTGGTGGATGGAGTGCTAGAGAAGGGAGGGGCTGAAAAATTAAATCTTTTCTGTTCCCATACACTTGAAGAGCCAAATGACACATCTCCTGCCCGTACAAAGCGAAGGCCTTTGTCTCCTGTAATTCACTTATTAGCAATTGTGCAATGGTGTTGTTGCAGGGAAATGGGTAGGGAGTAATTGACTGTGGAATCCCATTAAGCTTTGTCATAATGCACCGTCCCAGAGTGGGCACTGCAGAAACACCTCCATCAAAATTACCTGCCAGAGGGAGTGGGGAGGGGATGATTACATTGATGTAGAAGGCAAAAGACGCTCAGAGTACATCCTGCTCTGCACTGGCCGCCCTAGGTGCCTGCTTCACTCATACACAAGGGCAGGGACATAGCCATATCTCTGGGATCTCTGCAGAGCTGGCTCAGCCTTAAATCCTCCTGTGCAAATAGTCAAGGGACACATTCCAAGAGGAGCCATGTAGCAGACTGGGGAGAGACACTTGGTATTGGCAGTGGCAAATTTTCATTTCAGGGTGATGGTGGTGGGCTATGCCACAATCTGAACAGGGTGCCAGTTGTCCTGGAGGCAGCTTGTAGGAGTCCTCTGTGTCAGCAGCTGGCATTCTGCCTGCTAAAGCCCTCAAATGGCTATTGCCTACTGAAGCTCACTGCAGGCTAAGGAGGATTTGCTTCAGTTCACAACCCTTTTAGTTGTGTCCTCTGATGCAATTCATCACCCTCAACAGGGGAGGAATAGTACAGTTTGTGCATGAAATAGCTATCTTTACTTCATCCTGTGGGGCAGAGTAGGGCTGGGACTGATCTCAGTGAATGGGATGCAGCAGGGAAATATAAGTGCATGGAGGATCACAGGTTTTCTAAACCTTTGGTTATATTTTCTGGACTCCATAAGGTTAAACTGGTGCAGCCTCTAGGTCCATAGCAGGTGTTGGTGTAAAGATGCCTTTAAGCAGTGCAGCTTGTTCAATTTAGGAAATCAAGCTTTAGTGGTAAAAGGACCTAATACAGGTCTAACAGTTATTTGGATTGAAATATCCAGTTAAGATTTCACTAAGTCAGATAGTCAGACCTGTACAAAGATTGAGTTGATCATCTTGACAGGGAGGACAAGCCCTGCTGCAAAAAAAAAAAAAAAAGAAAAAGAATGGTACTTCATAAGCAGAGGAATGGCGATGAAATGCCATTTCCATTCCTAGGAGGTGGCATTTTCACTGCTCCACAGCACCTTTGGTTCACATAGTGGCTGATGATGTGTGGGGAGGGAAATAAGCTGCAGGAGCAAATGACCTCAGAAGCAGCAAAGAGCTTGGTTTCCATTGCAAGTGCCCTTATTAGGATGACAAAAGTTAGGAACAAAAAAAAAAAAAAAAAAAAGAAGCGGAAAGTACAGGGCAGAAAAATGCCTAGAAAAGATGTCTTCAGATGTTTCCACATCAGCTTCAGCTGCTCCTAAAAGGGGCTGTGGTTCCTTCAATATGTATTTAACTCTGTCACTAGTGTTTTCTATTCCTTAATAAGGGCAGGTTTTAAAAACAGCAGTGAATTCAGGTGAATCACACCTCAGTATTTGTCTGGTTCTCAAGTCTGTACTTGATTTGTAATGTGCTTGGAACAGGGGTTGTATCTTTGGGGTTTGTGTGTGTAGTACTTATTGTTGTACCTTTCTCTTCTGCAAATACAGCTCCCGTGTGCTATCTCTGTACAAAAAATTAGAGATAATAATAAATCACAGTCAGGTCTGATTCTGGGCACGCCAGTTGTGTGGCAGAGGAAAACAACAGTGGTTGTTAAATGCAAGTCATAGATGTTCCTGTACACTCTTTAAGTTGTCATCCCCTTTCAATGCCTGCCCTTGCTATGTGTTAAAAAGTAAAACGACTTCTCTAGGATGAAGGCTTGTTCTACTGGTGCTGAAGATCCCAACTTTTAAGCTCTGGGGACAGGTGTGGTATCTGCCATCGCTCACAGAGCTCAGAAATCAAAATGCCTGTGCCTGTTATGTCAGCAAGAGCGGCTGCCTCACTCTGACAAAGGACTCACTTGACTGGTGGACTAGCTATAATGAATTACTATCTGAGCCAGTGTCCCTTTCTTCCCTCATCAAGGCTAATTAGCATTCTGTACCACCCGGGTCCCTCAAATCTCAGGAGTCCTCACCTCTGCACTGAGGTGCTACAAGGAGATCAGCTCTATCCCCAGACCCTCCAATTTTCCATGTTGCAACTGATGTCACTTGCCAGACCTCTACCTCCTTTTTGCCCTTGGGACCTCTCCACGAAGACACCTGCCTTATTAGATTAGGACAGTTCCCCGTGGGGACATGGAGATGTATGGATCATGTCTACTGCAGTTTCCATCTCCAAACTATGACACATCATCGATCAGCAACTTTCTGCTCTTGTGTCTCCTCTCTCAGGCATTAATGACCTTGATGGACACCTTCCGCTGTAAAAAGTATATTGTACTGCCGTGTTTTACAGCACTGAAAAACATGCCTGTGATGCCATCTGAAGCCTCCTGTTTCTTCTCCAGCACTGAAATTTTTGCTATATCCACAGTGAGAGAGAACATTAGCATGAATGAACATGATGGAGAGCTATAAAGTTTTTATTATCGCAATTTTAGGCTGTTCATCTTATGAGTGGCAAACTAACTCCTCAGGAGGGAAGTGCTTTGGGAAGCACTCTCTGAGCTTGGGGAGGAATCCCAGTGGGGACAGAAGAGAGGAAGGACAAGAGAATTTGTGTTGTTCATAAAAGCAGAATAAAGGCCGTTTGCCATAATCCACCCTCAGCTACACTCAGGTAGTGTGAAATTGTTGTCTTGGACTGGCCTGCTCTGGTATAATAGAGAACAATATTTAGCCTCTTATATGTGCTAGTTTGGGACTGGGTAATGTGATTAATAAAAAGCTGCTTGCACAATACCCAGCACAGCTGCCATGGCACGTGTACATGTTCTGGATTCGTGGATGAATAGACTCTAAATGTGTAAGCACTTTTCTTGTGTTTACTCCCTTTGGACATCCTCCCCCTTTATAAAACACAATTTCTGTACAACTTCCTCTGGTCTCTGGACTGTGACTTTTAGAAAGGTGTGGATAAGTCTGTGTGGGTGGAGGGGTTTTTTTGTCACTTATTTCTAGGGCACTGCAGAGCTCTCTGCATTTAAATTTATGTGTTCCGGCTTTTATTGCTGTGCCACTTGGCTCTTTTGAATTATCTCAGTCACCAAATGAATTTTATAGTCCATTGGGGGCTGTCCATGCTTGTTAAGGTGATATTTCCATCTCCAGTCTGCTGTGGAATCTCATCTGCCACACAGTGATCACTTCTACCAGCCAGCTGCCTATTGCTTCTTCAGGAAACATCTCTGCTCCTTGGAGACTCACGTATTTTTGGGATCGGCTGTGTGGGGGGCTGCTGGAAAAACAGCCAACTCACAGCATACAATGGGCGTAACTTTTGCTCAGGAAATAGGTGAAATTGATGCTGTTGCATTGTTGGGTTGTGCCAGCTGTCAAGCTGGCTGTTTGGTGCAGAGAACCATCAAGGTATGACTTTTGCGTACTGTGCACCACTGAGCCCCACTTGGAGGGTTTTGATGACATCCCTCAGTAAAGGGGGATTATCAAGCAGAGGAGGTGGGCCCATGGTAGGTGATGACAGAAATGGCAGGGACATATGCAGGGCTGCAGCTGCAGGAGCTACAGACTCCTCTGCAACCTGGTATTCTGCTGACAGTGCCAAGCCCATTTACCTGGGCCTGACTTTCTGTAGGCCTGCACACAGCACAGCCCCTAAAGGCTTGGCTTTAGTGTAGTCTCCATCTTTTTGCAGATCTGCTTCCTTTACTTTTGTGACAAGGATCCCACTATGGTCCTCCATTATGGTGCATAAAAAGACTGAGACCAGACCTGGATTTTCCTTGCTTTGTTGCTCTTTCTTCTGATACCACCCTTTTGCTCTTCATTAAACTGACGCCTCTCACTCTTCCAGAGGGGTTTCTCATTTTGCAGTTGGCTCCCCAATGTCTCTTTACTGAATGTGTCAAAGTTTAGGAGGCATTTTGTAGAGAGTTCCCCATGCCCTGCATCAGATCTCATATTGCAGCAGATCTGCATGGTGGCAGAGGTGGGAGAGAATATGAAGATTTTATCACTCTGCAGTGATGAATGCTCAGAACTTAATATGGTGCTGCAGTGTGAGGAGTAGTCCAAGGACACACCTAATAGCTTGCACTCCTAGCAGGGATCACAACTATCTCCCTTTCCAGCTCTGTGTCCTGAAGTCCAGCATCATCTTCCATTCAGGCACATGCTGTGATTCTCGGGGTGTTCTGTGCAGGGCCAGGAGTTGGACTCGATGATCCTGATGGGTCCCTTCCAGTTCAGCATGATTCTATGATTCTATTCTATCTTTTTTCCTAGGAGACTTTACCTCTTTCCAATGTTCCGCCTAGGAGCCCTAAGGACACAGTTCACATTGTTGTTTAGATGTCACAAAATAAATTTCTCTGCCTTGGAACCTCTTACCTGTTTTGTTTGGGACCACTACCTAAAACCTGTTTGTGCCCTTTGACGGCTTAGCTAGTCAGCAGCCCCAGTACCTCTGCAGTCCTGGGAGCCTGAAGCTGGAGAGATCAGCTCTGTGGTTCAGCATGACACTGGTTGTTCTACAGGTCATCATCTAGGGTTCTTCATGTTTTTCCCTGATCCCCTTAGCAGTGCTCTTGTAGGAATAAACCACTGGAAGATAACTTGTCAGTTTCTTTTTCATGTTCAAAGGGCTCCTGATGGTATTTCTCCATGAGTCTCTGCGGGACTTAATGTGATGTTGTTTCCTCTCTCCGCTCCTCCTTTGTAAACTACTGATCTATGATATATTGCAGCTGTTTCCACAATTCATTTTGCTAAGCCTGTCGTCAGACTAATTAGTTTTCTGTTTAAGCCCTAGATCTTTCAGATTACTATGTGTGGGCACTTTGCATGATCCAAGCCCCAAAGTTTCATTCTCCACTATCACTAGCTGTGTTAGAGTCCGTGTTAATCCCTCTCCAGCTAACTGTCTTCATACAGTAATTTAACTGCTTCATATTAACCTGGCATACCTTTTCCAGCAGAGCTGTGCTGTGTTCCTACGTCACCCTTGTGGCAGCCATTGTGTCTCTCCTACTGAGTGCAAATAAAAGCAAATTATAAACAAAATAAAGCTTAGAGATTTACATTTCCTTCTTTTCCTCCCCCTCTGTCTCTCACAAAAAAATGAGATTCCTGTAAGACGTTATCATGTCCATCATTTAACTAAACTGTACATATCTAGCATTTTTAATCTCCCTTCGTAAATCAGTCCCTCCAGGCCCTTATCTCATTCAGCTGTCTGGAAATTAAAAAATAAAATAGAGCTCACAATAGGAAGAACTCTGCAATGTCTTTCGAAGGGAGGGAGAGGAGCAGGGGAGGGACTGAGTGATAGCAAATAATTCTTACTATTTTATAACCCCTTTCATGTAAGGATCTCAATGTACTTTGTAAATGGGAGTGAATTAAGGGTCACCATGTCCCCCATGAAGCTGGGAAATCTTGTCAAAAATCTGTGCCAGTCAGCACCAGTCTTTATGAAGCATATGCAGGTGTTGAAATTGCTCAGCCACTGCAGGGATAAAAGTTATGTCTTCCTGCTGCAGCAACTTAGTATCTACCTGTTTAGGTCGGAAGTGGAGAGGAGAGCCAGCATTAGGAGCAGAAGGCATCTGAAAAAGATGAAAGATTCTTTCCTCTTTTAGTATTGGTAAATGGATTAAATGTGAATGCATTATAAATACTCAGTATTTTAGAGGCAGGAAAATTCAGATGCAGGAAGACAAAGTGATTTGCCCAGTTCATGCAGCAAACTAGAGACAGAGAGAGGGAATCTTCATCAGTTGCTTTGACTGAAGAACAATCCTTTCTGCAAGTAGCAGCAGGTTTTCCCTACTTGTGGCCAGCAGCATGAAATTTGGGCTATACAGCTAGGGATTCAATTGAATGGCTTTATCAGAAACTCCAGATTTGCTTAGAGGCACCAAGGGAACATTTTTTCTCAGGAGATTTTCACTGCTTCCTGCTTTAAGGAAAATTGTTTTCAATGAAGACGAGAATGGCTGTCTTTCTGGTATTTTGGCATTCCATACCAGATGTCCCCAGCTCCAGGAAGGCACACTGGCCTGCCCTGAGATGAGATAGCTGAAGGTAACAGTTTTTTTGTCAGATTTGACTTAATTTCTTAATGTAGGCTTGCATTTGTTCTTCTCTTACCCTTACTGCTTCAACTCATCCCCAATACTTATCTCTCAGATTCATCCCTTCCCTCTGTCCTGATTCTCCTTAACTGCTTGTTCAGATTAGGAAACATCCTTTCAGCCTCTCCCTCATCCTCATTAAATCTTCTTTAATTTTTTTTTCTTTATCTTCATCTCCTCCTTCCTAGACTCTCACTAAATTAAAAAAAAAGAAGAAAGAAAAAGAAGTAAAGAAAAGCTCTTTAATGTGTTTTTTAAAATGTCATTGAAAATTATACCATCTGTGTTACTTCTCTGTTTCTCTCTTGTATATATGTATGTATGTATGTATTTATTTCTTTATTCTTACAGACCAAACTAAAAATTAGCTTACTGATAAAAGCCACAGTGGCTGCTGTTTGCTGATGATTAGGTGCAAAGAGGATTTTTCCTGTTAAGATGGATAAATAACAAAAAAGTTTGCCAATGACACCAAACTGTGTGGTGCGGTTGTCATGCTGGAGGGCCAGGATGGCATCCAGAGGGACCCTGGCAGTCTTGAGAAGTGGGACCATGTGAACCTCATGAAGTTCAACCAAGCCAAATGCAAGGTCCTGCATGTAGGTTGGGCAATGCCAAGCACAAGTGGCTGATCAGAGAATGGACTGAGAACAGCCCTGAGGACTTTGGGATGTTGGTGGATAAGAAGGTTGGTATGGACCCATCAATGTGCTCTGGCAGCCCAGGAAGCCAAATGTGTCCTGGGCTGCATCAAAAGCAGCATGGCCATCAGTCAAGGGAGGTGACTTTACCCCTCTAGTCTGCTCTTGTGAGATCTCACCTGGAGCACTGCATCTAGCCCTGGGTTCTCCAACGTAAGAATGACATGAAACTGTTGGATCGAGTCCAGAGGAGGGTCACAAAGATGATTGGAAGGCTGGACACCCTCTCCTGTGAGAGTAGGCTGAGAGAGTTGGGATTATTCAGCCTGGACGGTGAAGTTCCGGGGAGATCTTATAGCATATTTCAGTACTTGATGGGGTCTACAAGAATGCTGCAGAGGGAATTTTACAAGGGCCCATAGTAGTAGAACAAGGAAGAATGGCTTTAAACTGGATGAGGGCCAGTTTAGTTAGACATAAGGAAAAACTTCTTTGTTGTGAAGGTGGTGAGACACTGGAACAATTTGCCCAGAGAAACTGTAGATGCCCCATGCCTGAAAAGTTTTCATGGACAGGTTAAATGGGGCTTTGAGCACCCTGGTCTAGTGGAAGGTGTCCCTGCCCATGGCAAGGGGGTTGGAACTATATGATTTTTAATGTCCCTTTCAACCCAAGACATTCTATGATTATATGAAATATGCAAAAGATGTCTTTTACACTGCATCTTTTACATTGAAAGAACAGGCTTGAATCTTTGCCTTCCTCCTCCTCCTTCCAACACCTCATGTCACAGGCACAGATGTCCAGGAAAAAGACTGGACTAGAAGCCAAAGATAAAAGCACTTTGCCCACAAATGTGCACTTAACCTCAGGCACTGATTCCAGAAACAGCTGATGTCTCCAAACCCTTGAGAAATGTCCTGGTTTTTAGCAGACTTCAAATTGCAGCATCTCAATGCTCATGGCTTCCATTAGTCAGCCCTAGATAGGAAATGGTACAGAAAAGCAGCTTCTTACCCAGTGGGAGCAAGAACGGGATGTTCTTTTTCAACAAGAAAAAGAAAACAATAACACCTTCTGGTTTCAAATATGTGAGGACCCAGACCAAAACAACTCCTCAAAATACCCTTACGTTTGGTAAATCTGCTATCTGGTTTCATGTAGTTGTAGATGTTAAAGTTAGAAAAGACTCTTGGCTCTGATCTCAAAGTGTTGGTTCAATATGACCACGTGTTTCCATGCTATCATTGCTGTGTCTGTCTAAGTACTAAGAGGAATGAAACTGCAATAGCCTAGACTTCTGTGTTGCCCACATGCCCTATCCAGAGCGGTGTGCCTTTGGCAACTAAAACTTACGTCCTTGAAGCTTTAGAGCTTTTGACAAATAGGACAACCAGGTTGAAAGCTGCAATCACCCTTCTACTATTGGTAAATCCTGGCAGCAGAGATCCAGACCATCTGTGCAATCTAGTTTAGCCACTGGATGGGCACTGACATGAAAGAGCAGATTTGATGGCCACATGTAGAATCACAGAAGTGTGCATTGGAGGAGACTGTTCATTGCATCTCTAGACTCCAGTCCAAGTTTCTGCTTGAAGCCAGACATCTCCCAGGAGCCAGTGTGTCAAGATCAAAAGGGCTACAAGTGGGATGGTTAATTTTTTCTCCCAACTTGCCCTGCCTTGTGACAGCTGCTATGTCCTTGCCACTCTGCAAACACCAAGGGTGGCCTTGGGCTGCCTATCCAGGTCTCAGTTCCAGAGGCACATGACATGGTATGTTGTAGAGCCAGTGTCAATCCAGATCAGCTTATTCATCAAGGGCTTGTGACTAATGAGTGAAACCTGTTTCAGCCATTGGGGACTACTGCCACAGAAGGCAAGAAACAAGTTCAGTGAAATATATAATGGGGATATCTCTGTGTAAAGACCCTACTGTGGAAAGTGTGCAGGCTACTGGGAGAAAGAATAGAGCCTCTGCATAGTTAGGAAGCACAATAACCTCTTCTAGTCAGTCTATCACTCACCACCATCCAACTGACTGCAGAATCCATGTCACGAGTGAAAGGTTACATCATGACTTTCCTACTGAAATATCTGCATAGTGATGAAATAGAAAAAGGGAAATAAAAACTAAAAATTGATTAAAAATAACTCAGAAAAAGAGAAGCAAGACGAAGATGGAGCATGTGGCAGAATGAAGAAACTTTATATCACAGGGAAGGTCAGTACAAGTTCTCACGAGGTGGATCCAATCATGGAATGGTGGAAGAAAGCAGCTGAGTGAAGCTTTAACACCATGAATAAATTTAGCTATGTTTAATCATTTGATATGGCTTGTACTGGAAGATACCACATAATAATACAAACAGGCATCACTGCCTGGATCCAAGAAACTCTGTGAGCCTTCTCAGTTTATTTTACGTAATGACTATATCTGGGTTTTCCAATAGCAGCAGCAAAATGTTGCTGAGAATGCAGAGAAAGGTACACATGGAGCAGGGGAGGACCTGTGCCCTGACTTGTGCTGGTAGTATTTCGCTCAGATATAGTCTGCCTTCTGTGGTGGTGCCAAACAAAGACCAGATTCATCCATTTGCTGTTTCTGCTGTATCATTTTGAAGTTGCCTTTGGCAGTCTCATTTATGTGTCATTCTGCCTTTTATCTGCCCCTTACTTTATTGGTACATAAGCAAGTTTGGTACCCTGTGTCTTGATGCCTGGAGTTGTCACTCCTCAAAAAACAGTGAGGCACAGTGATAACGTGCCATCCTAACAGTGGGGACTGCTTTAATGTCTTCTGTCTCAGGGAATTGCTGGCACTTGCCATACAAATCTCTGTAGTCCTCTTCAGTGTTTATTCACTAATTGTTATCCACTGCTCCCATAGAGCACTTTGTTTTTGATGACTTATCTAAGTGGCACATTTATTGCCATACAAGTTTTGCAAGTGAGAACAAATCTAGTTTATTCTGTTAAAGTGAAAATTAAATCAATGGCCTGCACTATTGGAATCAGGAGTTATGCAAAATGAAACTGTAAAATGCACTGCCAGTTATCTATGTGACACACTCACTCCCTTCCCAGTTCTGCCTTCAGGAGCTCTCTTCCAGCTCATGGTTCCTGCAGCTCTACGAATGCGTAGTGAACACCAGGAGTTATTCTTCCTGAGTGAATAATGTACATGTTATATGACCTTCTGGGATATACCCTTTCATCATTAAGGAACAATGGAGAGAAAGTTCCTTTTCAAAGCAGCTCCTGACCCCACTGTTCTTACTAGGTTTTTTACCTAGAAAAGGAAAGTGTACACTAGTATAGTTCTTTCTCTTACTGATATGCTGTTCAAGGATTTCTGTTTGGAGCATCCTGTTCAGGGTGTGATGACAAGAAAGGCAAATGAATTATTCTTAGGTTTGCATCTCCCGAGCAAGCATTAGGCCCTTCACTTTCTTTAATGCCAGCAGCTGAGAAGGTGTGGTCCTCAGAGGCTCATGTAGATCCAGTTGTCTCTATTCATACCCTTTTGTTTTCTTTCATGTTCAGATGGGAGTCTCTAAGTAACCATGAGAGTCTTTTTCCCTGGGCACCTGTACAGGACCCAGCACTTTGGGACCTCCCCACTACTGGGAGATGTGATCCCCAAAAAAATCAACCTGAAGGCTGGGATTTTGCTGGGGAGAAGTTCAGATCACTGCATGAGCAAAGGAGGTTTCCAAGCTTCTTCAGACCTGGAATGTGATCAATTAAACATGAAAAAATGTTTAATTAAACTAACTTGAAAAAGCCTGAAAGGGTCACAAAAACTGAAGGCAATGAAGCCAGTTCCACACAGCATATGGCAGATCAGCCACTCTCCCCTTGCTACAAACACACGACTGTCACTTCAGAGGGACACACAGCCCTTTCATTTTGCCAACTGTCACCACAGCAGCAAAGGGACCATCCTGGGAGCCACCATCCCTACTGCCACCCTCCCCTTATGAACAGGAGTAGGTCCCTCAGGGGAAATTATTTCACCTGTGAAAGACAAATGGGGAAAAGGTACCCCTTTTTCCATTGTTGGAGACTGGCAGAGGATGGTATGGTGTGGGAGCATCACTGCTTGAAGTCCTTGGGGACCGCTCTGCTACATGCCACTGGGACTGAAGCACTTTATTCTTGTATCAAAGAGAATATATATTGGACATCTAAACTCCATTTAAAACGAAGTCCTGATGTTCTCTGTGTTCGTGGCTATTTGATATGGGAGTATTTCAAGAGGCAGTGAGCTCTGGTTTCCCAGCTCCTTTCCTTGCACTGCACACACCCTCAGGTGTGGTGGGGCAGGGGAACACAAGGCTTGTCAGAGAGAGCAGGTCTGTGTCACAGCCATCAGCTGGAGGGACTGGGAGCAACTTTCAGTTTTCAGAAAGGATGAGTGATTGAGTAAAGGTCTCTCTAGACCACTTAAATTATCATTATTTGTCCTTTCCCATAGGAAGACTTTATGAAGTCTAGCTTGAGCGTTTAGTTAGGGATCTTCTGGTTATGGTGATGACTTCCATCCTTGACTTAGAAAGTTTTGCTGTCCATTTCCCTGTTGTGGCTTCCCTCAAGCAGCAGCACATCATTTGGTATTCCTTTTTATGAACAGGTACTGTGCTCAGTTATATGTAAGCATGGAAGGTAGAATCACCAACTTGAAAGGTCCTGGGATTGCAAAGCACTGTGGAAGAACAAGGAGGGTGACCACCCCTTGGTGGCTCTATTTTCATAGTGCAGAGGGGAGGTTTTTAAAGAGTTATGGTGTGTCACTGGGAGTTTCATGTTCAAGTATCACAATGTTTCAGGTGTTGGATTTTTAAAACACACTGGTCTTTCCATGTATTTTAGCTGTGTAGAAAGAAGAAAGGAATGGCTCTGGCAGCACAGACTCAGCAGATGAGCCCACACAGTGGATGAGGCCAGTGGAACATGAGTGAGGGGGAAGCATGGGGCAAAGGAGGAGGCTGAAGTCCAAGGAGGTAGAGTCAAGCAGGTGAAAAGGACAGAGAGACTGAAATTGGTGTAGGTTTTTGAAAGTGAGAAGAAATTGAAACTCAATCCAGCAAACACTTCAGAACCAAGGGAGGGATGAAGCAGGATAGATGTGCTATGATGGGATTTCAGGGTGAGGAAAAAGAATGCTAATAGCTATATTGTGTATGCTTTGCGTGTCAGAAAAGCTAGGGAGAAGTTGCACTGCATGGGAGTTAAGCAGTAATGAGCGGCCAGGCATGTCTCCCAGCTGTCAGGACAAAAAAGAAGGGCTTGGGTGCTGGCTCTGTTGCAGAGCTGTCTTTATCCCGAGGGACATCAATCAGAAAGCCTTTCCTTAGGAGGTTCATTATCTCCCCTGTCTTCCCTGCAGTCTCTCATTCTCTGCACGGACAGAAGTGGCCCCCAAACTCCAGAGACCAGGCTGCATCATAGTGGCCTCATTCCTTTCAGACCTATCAACTCCCTAAAGGCTTCTGCCTTTCTGCACTGTCAGGAAATTAGTTTGCTGAAGAGAAAAGGCATAGTTATTGTAAAAACTATTCCAATTAAGATATTTAATTGCAAAGGAGGAGAAAACATTTGTAAATTAAATGAATCACCCTGTTTACAGCACAGAAGAGTAAGGAATGATCTTAGAGGAAGCTGACATTTTGGCAGTCTGAGGCACAGGAGATGCAGCTGAGTGTATCGAAGTAGCAGAGGACATAGCGGCTTTTATAGCAATAGCAAGGCAATTAACCTTGCTTTCCCTACACTTCCTTAGACATCTGATTGATTTTAAATACCATAGTGTGTCCTGTGTTCCAACTGCCTCTCCAGCCTGTGCTCTCCTCTGGGCGGCAGGCATGTAGCAGGGCTGTGCTGAGGCAGGGGGCGGCAGGGAAGGGGCAATTGCTGCAGGCACAGCAGTGACCACCTGTCAGCTGAAGCTCATTAACTCATCTAGCACCTGCTCCCACCCTAATGAGAAGGAGGGATCACGTCTAGCGGGAGCTTCTCTGCCTGGACACAATGCAATTACATTTGGGTTTGTCTGTCTCTCTCTGTGTGTAGCATAAGACATCAGAGATGCAGCAGAGACTGAAGCACTCCTGAGTAGTCAGGGGTTGTGGCTGCCTGTGCTGTGTGTATATTTATAGTACAGCCTCCAGGCTTTCCTTTGAATTGCTGTTGCTGTGTGAAGAATGAGAGTGTTGAGAGACATCCAACAAGTGGTCAGAAGGAGGTGGAATCCATGAAGCAGTCACACTTGGTAAGATATTGGCAGCAGTAGCTGTGTGCCTGGTTGCTTAACTATTAAATAGCATGTCTGTACTCCCATAGGATGTTCTGCAGCAATAATTAATAGTGATTACATAGTGATAACACAGTAGTTATGCTAATAGTTCTATCAGCCTGTATGTAAAGAGAGATGAGCCAATTCTACAAATATAGTGCTAACTATGTGTACAGCAGTCTTAGTGACAAGAGTACTGCACATAGTAAATATGCTGATACTGTTTATAGTAAATAGTATAGATCCTTACCTACTATGGTCCTTACCTACTTTGCATTTTCCCTGCAATTACCTTTCAATGTTTCAGTCCTGCTCTTCTGTTCCCCCCTCTACACTCAGCTGCATAGAGATGCATCAAGATTCATTGTTTTCAACTCTAGCAAGAAAACATGCTGGGATGAATAGATGCCTATTAACTTGCATACTAAACCTCCCAGCAGAAACCTAAGTACCCATGACAGACAGGTACTCAGGACAGCTACAAACTCAGGGCTTAGAAGGCTTTGCCTGAATCACCACATTCATAGGTATTTATTTTCCTTGCACTGTGTCACGTGGAAATAGTGAGGAAGGTGAATGAGAAATGGGATGAAACCTCTTACACTGGCTCAGTTAGGTTAAGGTGTCCATTTCATCAAGGTGCCTTGCTGCTCAAGGCAGGAACTCTTATAGATTCACAGCTGTGAATCTGTCAGTGTGCAAGGAAACCCAGCCTCCTCTGGGCAACTGAAGTGAGCGCAGAGACAGAGTGGTGCATGCTGCACACTCGTGTCTCCTGCCATTGGAGCTGGTCTGTATTTTTGATGGTCTTAGTTCCCAGTTACTGAGCCTTTCTTAGGACGCTGGCAACCAAAGATGAAGGAAGGAAACTCTGAGGTTAGTGATATTATAAGCTCTAAAACGAGAGAATTGTAGGGAAGCAGGGGTTAATGGAATGAAAATCTTACATAGCTCCACTAAGCAGGTAACCAGTTGCAGCTGGAATGAAGGGCTGCACCAGGGAGAGTAAAGCTGTAGCTGGGGGAACTAGGTTTTATGTCAAGACTCTTCCTCTCAGCAGAAACCTAGGAAGGAGACAATTAGATTCAGAATCCCTATGATCTGACTGGTGAGCAGCTTGTTACCCAAGGATTGCAATATATAGAGGACATTAAGGCCCAGACAGTTGTGCTCTGCAGAAGCCTACACAGCATGTAGTAAGATGACCAATAAGCTGAGTGTTCTGGGATGATAAAAAGGGGCAAGGTAGCCTCTGGGAGAGAAAGAAACCTTCTTGGGAGTGTAACCACAGGTGCAGGGCTACACAGCTTGGACCATGATGGAAGGTAGCTCTGAGGCAGGTAGCTCTGCCTAGAAATCTGGCTTATGCTCCTGGCCTAAGAAGTACCTGTGGGGGAGCAGCAACTGCAGGCACTAACTGTGGACTTGGAACTGCTCCTGCTTGTTAAAGCCATAGTGTGAGGCATGACCATGGTGCTTGTCAGAGATCCAAGGAGCATCACGCCAGCACAGTCTGTACAAACTTGGTGTACTTTGCTATCAAATGGTGAACAGCTGCTGTACTGAGATGCCCAAGAATATGATGTGTAGTCTCTTATGCTGATGTTTCTATGGGGTGCATTTTAAGAATATGTGGTGCTGTTTTGGTTGAATTACTTGTAAGGCATTAGTAGTGGATCGGATTAGACTTCTCAGTGAAGCACTGGCTTGGTAGCATTACAGAATTAAAGACTTGGTGCTGGTTGGGAAGGTTGGAAGAAGTATTACTTTTGCAAGAGATGTCTTCCTCCTTGTAAGCTTGAATCAAGTATGTAAACCCTGTGCTGAAACAACCCAGCCTGCCTTCTTACAAAATTCCTTGGTGCAAACTATTTTCCAAGGTCAATTACCCATTGCAGTCACATTATTATTACTCTGTAAATTCTGTCTATGACCTGCTTGGCAAAATTTTTAGGAATGCTTCAGTCCTTTCTAAGGGCAGAAGGGGTCTTATGGTCTGGTGGAAGGCAGAGGGCTTTGAGGGAATGCGAAAGTATTCTCAACAGCTGTCTTTATTCTTTGAAGATCAGCATGGAATATAGCAGGTCCATAGTGCTGGAAATGTGGTGTGCAGTTTTAACCTCTGAATCAAATCTATTTGCTTAGGAACTGAAATGTGTTAGTTCCTAGCTGTATTCTAAAGATTTTAGCCTAGTGCCCATATCTACTTCAGAGAAAATGCCTTTATTTTCCGGAGAGCTTACAATTCTATTGTACTTGGCTTAAAACACTGTTGAGCATTCACTGCTGGTGCAGCACCTGGCCTAGTAGAAGTGCCTGGAATTCCCTTCCCCTCCCTCCCCCCCCAGCACTGGTGACTAATCCCCTCTGCCCTCAAGCCAAAGCCAGAGAGCCTAAAATTGACTACACCTCTGCAACCAGAACAGCAAGGGATAAACTTGATGCCTGTAGGTAGCAGTCTGCATTTCCCATGCTGTGCATGAGCAAAAGTTGATTCAGTCTTTCTCACAGCCAAACCCTAGTGAATGAATTAAATCCTGTCATAAACCACAGAGCCTATGCAAGGACAGGAAAACCTCTCTGTGCATGACTTGTTCCCATTGACGAACCCAAGGGGTGTAATGAAACAAGTCAGGAGTAAAATGACAGCTTGTATCCTAAAAAAAAAAAAAAAGAGGGGTGGGGAAAGGTGGGAGGGTTGAGGACTAAAGGGAAACAGGAGAGATTGCACTCTCATTTTCTGCTCTCCTTCTATTCCCATTTCTTAATTTTCTGGGTTTGAGACTGTGTCAAATACCTCCGTGCCTGTTCCCCTCTCCCAAATACCATCTCTCTTCAGAGTTTCGGCTTTAAACATGCACACATATATATGCAATTAAATGCAGGCCTTGGCTTTTCACCTGGGGAACTGGAGGGATAAGGTGAGCTAAGCTTTTAATTATGAGTACTCATTCTGGGAGGCAGGGAATTCAAGCTGACAGTAGATGCTGCAGTGCTGCTTAATCCTATCTTACATGGAAGAGAGGGAAAAACCCCCATGAATCTGGTAGAGAAAAATTTCTTGAATATATGAAGAAACTACTGTTTCTTTTTGCTCTTCCTTTTCACTTTCCCCTTTATTTTTTTTTATTATTCTGTGCCAAGTGGAAATTAGATGCTAAATACTGAGGATTTTATTATGGCTTTTATTAAGGTGGAAGTGTTGATGGGCAGCTGTGACCCCTAGGATCAAGCTCTTTGTGTCAGGGTATTTTTGGGTTGGGTTTTCGTTTGGGTTTTTACCTTGTCTTTTTTCCTATCTCTTTCAGAGCAGATTTAAGGGACCAGGTTCATCTGGGCTTTTTGCTCCATTGACATGACTAGAGTTTCACCACAGACACCTTTGACTCTAAGTGATTTTCTTGATGGGGGGCAGGAGGAGGGTGAACAGCACAGGAGTTTAGTGGCACTACTTCCAAGGCAAGCATGGTTGAGGTTATTTGGGAAAGAAGAGAAAAAAACATATTAATTTATGTCCTACAAAAAAAATCACTGACAAATTTTCCAGCATTCAGGAAGAAAATATTGTTCTCTTTTGTAGACCACAGGCAGATGTGATTCATAGTCCAATTTGATTTACACCAGTCATTGGGTTTTTTCCACTTCATTCCAAGATTTGTTCCTGTGCTTTAGGACCAGTAAGTTCCTGCCTTGCTAAGTAAATGGAAAGGTAGGATCAGGCCAGGAAACTGCAGGAAATGGCCTTCCTACAGAAGAAAACCAGAATAGGAGGTAAAGTGTGCAGACATTTTAGAAGTGTAGCATCTCTGCCTAGACACTGAATGGCATCATATGTTCTCTTTCTATCCATCATACCACAGTCTGTGCTAGGGCCATGTCAGTCAGAGCCTGCTCCCTCTTGAAGCTGTTCATGTGCCTTTTTCTGCAGTGTGACTTTCTCTGACTTCTGCTGGAGCCTCTGTCTCGCCAATCTCAGTTCAGGCTGGGTTGAGGAGCTGTTCAAGTCCCCAGCCCTGGCTGCTGCGATGACTTGAAGACTCTTCCTACTCCCCTCTTTAGATTAAGTAGTTTGGTAAGAATATGAAGCTATTGCATCTGAATGTGTTGATAGAAGGCAGAGGTCTTGCCTTCCATAAATGAGTGCAAATTATTCATATAGGAAGGGATACTTTGCAAATTGCTCATGGTACCCTGCACAGGGGCATAACTTTCCTAACATTAAAATGTTTAAATTAAACTTTACTGAAACTTTTTTACCTCATTTAAAAAGGGTGTAGTCAGGGCTGAGTTTGTTAGAAGCCTATCAGAGAATGAGGTAGAGATGAGAACTGGGAGTTCAGAGGACAAGTTAGTCAATAGCATTATTGAGTTCTTGCTTCCTTGATGTTTCTGTGCTTCAAGGGGAGCCGGGCTAACATCAGCAGTTTAGATGGGATGTTTGTTTTGGAATTGAATCCTTCCATCTGAACTTGTTCTTACAATTCTTGTTCTGGATGGTGTCCTGGTTTTGGATGGGGTACAGTTCATTTTGTTCCTATTAGCTGGTGCGGTGCTGTGTTTTTAATTCAGTATGAGAATAATGTTGGTAACACATGGATGTTTCAGTTGTTCCTAAGTAGTTCTCACCCTAAATTGAGGACTTTTCAGTTTCCCGTGTTCTGCCAGCAGGTGGGTGCACAAGAAATTGTGAGGGAGCATGGCCAGGACAGCTAATCTGGACTGGCCAAAGGGATATTCCATACCATCCAGTGTCATGCTCAGTATATAAACTGGGGGGAGCTGTCCAGGAGGGGCCGATGGCTGCTTGGAGACAGTTTGGGATTAGGGAGTGAGTGGTGAGCAATTGTGTTGTACATCCCTTGTTTATCTTGGGTTTTATTCCCCTCTATCTCCTTTTCACTATTACTATTAACATTAGTAGTTTTTATCACTATATTTTTCTTTCTTTCAATTACTAAGATGTTCTTGTCTCAAGCCTCACAGTTTAGTTGGTTTTCTTTTTTCCTTTTATTCTCCTCCCAGCTGGAGAGAGGGTAGTAAGTGAGCAGCTGTGTGGTACTTAGTTGTTGGCTGGAGTTAAACAATGGGTTTCTACTTGGCATCTTGTGACAGCTTTCTGCTATGGACTATGACTCTCTGTCCTGCATAATAGCTGAGGCCTTTGCATGGCCTGCTGTTAACTAGAAGACTTGTCTGTCTTACTGATATGAAAAACCCATCAATTTTGCTACTGCCCCTGAATATCTTCTGTAATGTCATCATGACCCCTCTGATTAATTGCCACAATGCAGGTTTGCCAGGTGGACCTCAGTAACCCTCTAGCTGATCTCCCTAACCTGCTGTTTCTCACAGAGTTCCCACTATTAAGAGCTGAATAATCCACCCAGACTTACCACCTTCAAAGAGATTTATGGAATGGCATGGCCTTAGCATTCAACATAGACTCCATTCTCCAAAGACATCACTTGCACAAAACCTTTATTTCTTGGCCTCAGCTCTTTTTAGATGCTACTCTTTCTTCCTTTACTTGAATTTTTCAGCTTGGAAAACTGGTTTTGTGTCTGTATGGCTACAGTCTGAGTCAGCTGTGGTAAAGGAGAAGTGCCCTAAGCTATGTGGTTTTCAGTTTAGGATTTAAAAGTTTATATAAGGTTCTTTGCTTTAGATTTCCTGTGTGACTTTAATCAAGTGGGAGGCGTAACAAGGAATCTGGTGGTTGCTTAATGAAACAAGATCCATAGGGATCTGGACTGCTAACTTGTGCATATGCAGAGAAGGCATTTAAAAAACTAATATATACTCTAGCTTAAAAAAATATAAATATGTATGCGCTTCTCAAGAACACTTGAAATCCCAGAGGAGGTAGCTGTACCCTTCGTGAGTCTTTTACTGCCACTTAGTCACTAGAAAAATGCTCATTGAATTTTGGTTTTGGTCTTCGTGATTACATTACTTTGCCTGGCTTGCACGATGAGCAGTGAGCTGCTTCACTGAGACACAGCAAGGGTAAACATGTGATGTCCGTGTGGTGCCTGGGAAGAAGGCAAGAGGCACTCCAGACATGAGTGTTACAGGGATTCCCTATCCCTGCACAGGTACATGTGAGAGTTGAGTTTGTTGTCGTGGGGAGGGTCATCTTGTTGCTATTTTCATCCAAGGGCTTGTTTCATACTGCCTCCTTGAGAAGTTCTTCAGCAAGTGAAAGGAATCTCAGCCCAGGGCAAAGTTACTTCCTTTACTTTCTTGGTTGGTACTACTGATCCTGAAGGAAGGGCTTTGTGAACAAACAGCAAGATAAGTGCAGTTTGTGTTGGTGCCCAGTTTTGCTTAACATTTAAATGTACTGTGAGCCATCACTGGGCAAAGCCAAGGCATAGGGGGACTGTGGAAGTCTGAGGTAAGGACCTTGATCAGTTGGTTTGCTGCTTCCCTTGTTCTCCACCTCTAGCCTTGGCATCTCCTTCTTAGAGATTCCCGTAAAGAAGCTCAGCACAGCCATGCCAGATTAAGCACTCTGACCACTACCATAAGCTACATTTCAAACCACCTTCATAGCAGACAGTAGATCTGGAGATAGGACTCTAGTTTACTTATCAAAGCATCTGGGGAGGGAGTGGTGGAAAGAAGAAAAGGAAATGACAGCAGTGTAAACAAGACACTAGAGAAGGAAGGGAGAAGAAAAGGGAAAGGAAGCATTCCATTTTGACTTGTTGTCAACTCGAAATGCCTTGACTATGGACTTGCCTTTAAGATAAGATGGTGTGAGACAGGTGAGACTAACTGTGTAGTCGATATGTCAAGAGGGTATGTCTGGGAGAAGCATTTATTTAAGACAATTGTGATCAAATATTAATCAACTCTCCATCCGGCTAGAGCTTCTTTCTCGTTTTTCTCAGCTGGAAAAGACTTCATAGTGAAAGAGAGAGCAGCACTTAAATGCTTATTTATGTTGTCATTTCCAGGCATTTTATCAGGTCTCTAATGAAATAGATTTTCTCTCAGGAGGTGCATATTTTCTGAGCCAGAGGGGGAAAGCACTACAGATTGCTGAAAACTCTGCCCACATTCAATACATTTGTTGCATTATTAATGATGATAAAAGCAAGAGGTTATAAACATTTTCTTTTCTAAATAGTAATTGCAGCTGACCTTAGATTAAAAAAAAAAATCAACCAAACAAACAGGGGAGGGTCGTGGGGCAGGGGAAACACAAACAAACCCAGCGAGTCCAAAATGTAACTGTCAAGGCAAAACTTCTTTCTTGACAATCCCCAGTGCTTTCACATATATCATTTCTAGAAGCACTGCCAGAGCCAAACCGTTTGGGACTAGAATTATAGCAGAGATTAGCAGGATTCTGTTCCAAGAATATCTTTATGGTGATCACTTGTCACTTGTCATTACAAATAAATTCTATTGGTCTTCTTCCCTCGGTCTCATTCTTGGCTTACTTACACTTGAGAAATCATTCTTCTTGTCCCCTTTTTTCCAGCAAGTGAAATTCATGATTCTTCAGGTTTATCCTGACTCAACACAGCCCAGGTGGAGGGGGCAAGGAGATAGATACAGGATTTTTTGTGCCTGTTTTTCACTCAGCTGCTGTTAAAATGTGTTTTCATTGTTATTATCAGAATACTGGATGATCCTGTGGTATCACTTGGGACAGCACCGTGTACACAAAGGTTTAGACGGGTTACCTTATATCCCCTTGCCTCAAACAGAACAGAGGCTATTATTTTCTTTTTTTTTTTTGGGGGGGGGCGTGGTTGGGTTTTTTTTTTTGGTTGTTTGAGGGGGTTTTTTGGCTGTGATTATGTACCACAACAGCACCCAGAGCATTTCAACCAAGGTGAGATTGTCTGAGTAAACTGGTAGAAAACGAGGGCATGAAGAAATAAAGCAGGTTGTTCTCATTCCTGCATCAGTTCAGTGGGTCCCCTGCTAGGAGAACCCAGGCATTATGAGTCTTGCAGTGCTGCCCTATCTAGTGAAACATGTTCCTCCTCTCGGACACTAATACTAGCCAGGATGTGGACAGGGTGGTTAACAACTAGACCATCTGCTGGTGGTGCTCTTGTTCGGAGCAGCATGAGGCAAATTCGGCTGGTTGAATTCACCACAGCTGTAATGAAACCCACTGAGTTTTTATGGCTGATGCTGAGAGCAGGCTGAGGCATCCTAGGTCTAAGCAGCAGAAATGGAATTTGAAGCAATTAAGGATGATATTGTACCATTACATGAACAATTTTAGTTATTTATCAATATGAACCCTTGGAAGGGGGAATAGAGCAGCCCTTAGCCTTCTGTTGCTTTCTCTGGAGCTTTAAAAGATATGCTGTGTTTTAGCAGTGGAGCTTAGGCTCGTGTTTGGATATGCTTTAGAAAAACTGAACACGTTTACTAATATGTTGGCTTTGTTTGCAACAGAATGCCTTATTTCTATTTATTATTTCACTCATTTATTATTTACATTGCAGTGACAGCTATAAGTTGTCTTCTGCTAGGTGTCGTACAGATTCTTTGTAGGAGGAAAGATTTTCTTCTAATACTCTGCCTTAGAGGCAGGAGTGTGTTCAAAGGAAGTAGCAAATGTGTTGTGAAACTTGGAAAAGGACCCAGCTCTCTCGAGTCCTGGCTTCTTGACTTAACCAGTGCCCCTCACAAAGAGCTATATGAAACAAAGCTATTGCTCTCACTTTGCGTGAATCTTCAATTTAAACTGATTCTGAGTGGGAATCCTTAAAACATACTAAACAACTAGTTCCTCTGTTTGGATGGAAGGATGATCTTGCTGTAATATGTTGAGCATCTGAAGAGGGCTGCATGGCCTGAAGCCATTGGCCTCTCAGTTTTTCTGGAGCCTAAGCTGGTTTTTTGTGGGCTTTTCACATGGCAGAAAATGGCTCGTGCTCACTCTTCTTGCTACAACATACTGTCCACGTTGCATGAGATACCAGGGGAATCTTCCCCAGATGTGCAAGTTAAAAACTAAGGGGTTTGATGCCTGCTTGTCTCCCTTGTCTCTGAGTTTAAAAGCAATCTGTCAGAAAGGGACCAAACCCTTGGGGATTCACGTTTGCTTTCATTAGGATAATTAAAGAACAGAATAAGCAGAACAGACAGACTTGCCCCTTTTAAGATGCAAATGAGGGATTCTGTAAATGGTATTTTAGAGTCAGTTTCCCTTCATACTTACGCAAAGAAATAAAATACCAGTTTGAAAAATAATGGGATAGCCTTAGCATCTTGATTTAATGAGGTTTCTACCAGTGCTGAGACATAGGTGATTTCCCCTTATCTTGTATACTTTTCCACTTAGCCATTTTCATCGATCGTACCCTCTTATGCAAGCCTCTGGTATGGACTGTGAGGAAAAGATACTATTCAGAGCCTTGTCCTCTTCCCTATAGGCTATCACTGATCCAGGCAGCCCTTTTGAGACCTGTGTTTCCCTCTGGACCAAGCTAATGACTGCTGGTCATTTGCTACATGACTTGGTATTTTCTGACGTAGGCTGAGTTGCCATCATCTCACAAGGGCAGCTCCCGTCAGTGAAAGTGCACAGCAGTTGCAGGGGTGGGCTGTGGCTTTCCCACAGGCAATGTGTTGGTACACAGTGATTACAGTCATACAGGGAATATGCCGTAACACAGATTTGTGTGGAGACAGCTAGCTGCTTCCTTGGTTCTAGGAGCTAGGTTCACCTGGCCTGGGGAAACATTCCCTATGTTTCCCTCTGTGCCCCAGCAAAGATCAAGAGAGGTTGCTGAGGTTCTCACCTACAGGGAGCAGGCAACTGCCAGTGCACACAGATGGGTCTGTGCTGGAAAAAACCTCAGTAGTAGTGGGTACAATGGATCATAAACGCATGAGACCTGACCTTTGAAACAACGGTACTTTTGCCAGAAGTAGGTACGGTAATGAAGAGAGTTGTGGTTGTGTTTTTCAGAGGAGTGTTCTTGATATCTTTTCTAATCTAGACAGTGTTCTTGTCCTTTGCCAAAGAAGCAGCTTCTTACACTCACAAATGTTAAAGCATGTCTGCATGCTTATTCGTGCCATTATTTCTGGCATCAGCCCTACTTTATTTTTTTTTCCTTCAGTTAGCCCAAATAATCATCAAACAGATGCCTTTTCCTCAGGCATGTCACTGAACTCATATCTGACAGACAGGGTGATGTTCTTATTATTTATTTATTAATTTTCTCTGAGGAGATCCAAGCCCTTCAAAAACACTGCTTTGTTTTCTCCCAGTGCACTGACACCACGTGCACACGCCAGTGCTATTCTGCATGTGTGTGCTCTGTCTTTGTGTCTGGTAGTCTGTTCTTGTTGAAGGGGTAGACTTGCTCTTCTCCACTTGTTGTGGTGTCACAACGTTTGCTTCTGCCCCTGGGACAGGTGCCAAAAGGCATGTGTGTGGAGGTGGTGATTCCATGGAGACTGCACAAAGTATAACACTAAGCAAATAAAGTCATTGCAGGATGCTGGCCTTCACCTCTAGTTTTGTAAACACTCAAGTATTAAATATAAATGAATGTTTCAAGGATACATGTTTCTTCAGGGATGCCTGTTTATTTCATCGTTGTTATAGGAAAGCTTGTTTCCTTGGGGATTGGAAAGCAAGAAAGATCATCTCTTTTTTGCTTCCCCTTCTACTACAACACTTAGTATCATAGAATGGAATAGAATAGGATCATTCAAGTTGGAAAGTCCTCTAAGATCGAGTCCAACCTTTGATCAAGCATCACTGTTCACTAAACCATAGCACTATGCCATATCCAGTCATTCTTTGAATGCTCCTAGGGATGGTGAGTCCATCATTTCCCTGGTCATCCCTTTCCAATGCTTGACCATCCTTGCAGTGATGAAATTCTTTTTGATGTCCAATCTGAACCTCCCCTGGCACAACTTGAGGACATTGCCTCGTGTTAACTTACCTCTCCCTGCCTTCCTACTTCCTTCACGAAGCAGTAATAGTGCAATGACCTTTCCTAAGCAGGAGATCCCTTACGTACACATGTAAAATCTTCAGCATGTTATAAAGCACAGCAGCTGTCCTCTTCACATAGGAGCTTTGCCTGACTCTGGCCTGTGTTTCTTTGTCATGTCACTCACTTGGGTAGCTATGCCGCCTATAGTGCTTGATGACAACCTGTTCAACAGGGGACAAAGGCTGACATCAGAGCTTACAGGTTACTGTTCATCTTCTGATACAGTTCTGTAGTAGCCCAGGTGTGTGTTTTCACTAGCTTCACTTAATTGCTTCAGACTAAAAATTTGCTTTACTTCTTTAGCAATTGTGCAAATTAAATAACATAGCTGAAGACACCACCTTCTTGTTGGCTGTTTTATTTCTTTTAAGGTAAGTTGCCTTGCAGTAGAAGCAAACTATCACTGGCTGAACTTCAAGTGCAAGATTATTACTGAATACATTACCTTAATTACATCACATGGGTGTCATGTCCACTGCAAACTACCGATGAAATAATCCTAAACCATACCAGCTGTCATCAAGAGGAAAAGAGGTAGGTTAGGGATGCATTTAATTTTTGTACACTTGGCTATTTTGCATAAACAGGCCATTGCATCAGTAGTAGTTTGAAAAACATGCAGATTAATTATTGTACACTTGTGAACAAAACTATTTTTTTTTAAATTCTCTCATGGCATCCAGGATGTAATGTGCCACTCACATTTTTTTCAGTGGGGAGCTCACAGCTATGGCACTCATAGCTTCTTGCAGCAAGGAAGAGGCAAAACCAGCAGCTGTAGGATGCTCTGGTCCCAGATGGATGAAGAACATATGCCACAGTACAAAAGCCACATCGCTAGGGAACTGATCAAAGCTTGCTATTTATAACTATGGCATTCTTAGTCTCCTTCTGCTATAGATTCAGGAGCACAGCTCTTCCCTGTCCCAGCTGCTTCCAGGAGAAAGTGCTGTCAGGAACTGCAGAAAATCACTAGCACCCACAGCCACTTTATCCAGTCACCTTCCAGTGTCTTCCAGTTTTCAGCATGTGAGTGTTGCCAAACATACAGCAGCTCTTCTTGTGAACGGGATTTCACAAAATAAATGAGTTGAAACTCTACAAGGGGATTATTCATCTCAGCAGAAGCCTTAGCCGCCACAAGTGTTTGTCCTCTGTAGTGCCATTGTTATTGACACCATCACCTAAGCCGGTGCACCTTGTCATGTGGTAAAAGTCAAACCACTGGCCAGGGGCCTTTTCCTTCTGCTTTTGCAGTTAAGAGGAAAGGTTGAGGCCCATGAAAACAGTTCACACTTGCACATGTTTAGGCAGATACACTGAAGTTCACAAATGGAGTATTTGTTTCTGTAACATTTGGTTTTGCTTAAGGGTGTGAGCATTTTTCCTCACTTCCCTGCTCCAGTGGGTTCCATCTCCATCTGAGGGTTCCATCTCTCCCTCCTTCCCCTCCCCTCCCCACACACACAGTTCCCCACCCCTTCTCCTCTCCATAATCCTTGCTTTATTTACCCCCTTCTCTACAAAGAGAGAACTGTTGCATTGATCTTCGTAGAAAAGGGAGAAATAGAAGAATTTGGTGAAAAGGAGAAGGATGAGAGAGCTGGAAACTAATGGAGGGCAGGCTGAATGACAGATAACCTGTCTGCCTTTCTTATATATTACCTATGCATCTCTTTCCAGTCATGCTCATTTGCTTTCTTTAACTCATATGAAAACATACACAAACTGTCATCTAGAGTCTTTCACTTTCCCACACCTACCCTTTCTCCTCTTCTCTTCTTCCTCATTAATTTCCTCTGTTGAATGTGTTCAAGGGGAGATGTAAAAATACTTAAGATTCATTATGGCATGGGAAGGTAAAAGCCAGCAGTAACATGAGAGAGTTGTTGTGGAGGAGGAAGGGAAATTCAGACAACATGTCAAACCTTGAACACTCATTTATTTCTGGACCCTGCTGAGGTTGCATATCTTCATATGGGAAGGAACAACCCTAAGGCTCAGAGAAACTTTCCCAAGTGCTGCTCTAAAGGTCTAGGTAATTTCATTGGGATCAGTATTCTGGTCACTGTCCTGCACCAAGAAAAGCCCTGGGAGTAGTCACCTTTGCTTTAGGAGGTCACCATGGCCCTGAGGGAAAAAGACTTGACAGTGCTGAAAAGAGGAGTCATTTGAAGTGGTCTATAATTTTTGGGTGCCTTGGTCTGCTTAGCATTTCAGACTGGCAGGACTCAGATTTTCAGAATTCACTGTTCAGGACACCTCAGGCTGGCCCTCCAATCTCATCTCTTACAACATTGCTTCTTTTCCAACACAGCGACCCTATAGACAGTAGGGTCTGTAGAGAGAAATATCTTTTTTGTGACTTCTGTAACCCCATCTTGCCTGCCAATAGCTCCTTCTTCCTTTCAAGCTGCTGTTTTGAAATCTCAAGGAAAAATGAACCAAAAGAACTGCAAAAAGGATGTGCGCACAGGCGTTTTTATCTTCACTTCCAAGGGAGGCCTGCCCTTTGTCCCCTTTTCCCAAATAACTAAAATTCATCAGATAACCTCTTAAGACCAAGCCTAAGGCTAAATCAATCTCCAAAGGAAATAGCAATTGCTGTTGCTCAGACAGCAAGCAGAACGTGAAATCCATATCGGCTTATTAAAAGCACAGGCTTTGCCTTGCTCATCTCTAATGATGACAAGCAGCAATTATTTTTATTACAGGCACACATGGACACACGTGGGTAAAATACAGACAATTTTGAAGGCAGAGGTTTCCTGGGGGTGCTTGTAGTGATTCTCATCACTCCATCGCTGAGGGCAGATGAATCCTCTTCCTTGAGCAGTGTCCTGTCTGAATGAAGTGTCTGATTTATCTGTTTCCCTCTAGATTTTATTATCCATTCTGTTTCCTTGCAAGGGCTGAATTTGGAGGGGAAATGTATGGAGGTAAGACAAGGAAGTGGTATGGACTCACCATCTGGGGCTTTGATTTACAGCCAGAGGTTTTTAGAAATCAGTGGGATAATAGCACCCACTTGGTCCCTGAGAAGAAGGATGCTTCAAGCAGAGGTGTTTTTTTCTGGGCAGGCTGGAAGGCTTCTAATTACTAGAAATCAAGAGGAGAGTCAGTCAGGCATGAGATAGAAACCTCACAGTGGGGAGACAGCTCAGTGGGAAATGGCTGTTTCTCAGGCAAAGTTTCTCAGCTCTTCATAAATGTAGAAAACGATTATTGTCAAACTTTTTCTTTCTCCTTATCTTGCTTGTCTATGGAAAGAAAAACAAGCTCTGCCTCTCAACTCCAATCACTCTAGGGCTCCTGCAGTCATATAGGGCACCCTCCCTCTGCCGTAGTGCCTTATGCTGGCACTCAGCACACTCCACCTAGTAACCTGAGATAGGGTTAATGAGCTGGTGGCTTCCTTACATGATGTTTATTGCTTCAAGTTTACCCTCTGTCCCTCCACCCCCACCAAACCCCTCTCCCAGTTACGTCTATGATGAATCTAGCTACATGAGTCAGTTATGTAGTGACCTGCTTCAGGCTGTTTCATGACCTGGAGGGCTGTCGTTAACTGGGAGAATCTGGTGTCAGGTATACCCAGGACTCTTTGTTGGCACCCTGTGATAGCTGATTCCTTAGGAACACAAATTGAAGGGGATGGCAAAGCGAATCAACTCTCTGATAGGATTGGGGATTGTCAAGCTACTGCCTTGACAAATCTACCTTGTCTTTGGGTTTTTCTATTCCCATTTATCACTGTGAAGATTTCCTCTGCTTTGTGGTTTCTCTCCTGTGATTCAAGCACAGGCTTGGGAACTCAGAACTCAGTTTTCTTCGCAGATTTCTCGGAATTTGATGGAGTCGCCATGAATTTATTCATCTCAAAATAGAGTTGCATGATCATCTTGTCACTTGCACAGGAACCGTTTTGCCTCTTTCACATGCCTGGCTTCAAGGGTTGTGTTTCTACCTTGACTCAAAATGTGATGCTGGGATGCTTCTTTCTTGCATTATGCAATACTGTTGGCTACCTAGTAAGACCAATGTCTCATGGAGGTGAAGAGGGGCAGGTAAGGAAGACAAGAAGGCACCTGTGTTGTGTTTGGTTTCTAGGAAGTCCAATCAGAACTTTTTGTCACTCCAGTATCACTTCCAGCTTTTTTATTGCCTCTCTCATTTCCTCTCCACGCTGCTGCTGATCTTCTGCTCAGATATTGTGAATGTGATGCTCTGTCTTTTGGCTGGGAAAATAACACTTGCAATTGTGGCTTCGGCTCCTGCCATTGTATTTAGACCTTTTAGATCTATAGAGGAGGAGTGGACCTGACACCTACCTGCTGTAGTGTTGAGGACCACCTTGTCTTGATGAGTTCTTTCAGCATTTGGCTTCCGGCTTGGATTCTCCCTGTTGGGAAGGGACAGCCAGTTCGGACTAATGGGGGGGGGGGAAGGGGGGGGCGAAGGGGGGGGTGTGTGTATGTTAAGAAAAAAGCTATACCCCTTGCTTCTTTGGGAAGCTCAGAGAAAGGGAGGAGGAAGATAAGTGTAAAAAGCCTATCCAGTCCTTGCTCAATCTTCCCATGAACACGTGAACAGCAACTCAGACTTAGCTCTCCCTGCACTCTGATCACACATCCAGAGCATGCATGGAAAACAATGCTGAGGCAGGAATGTACAGATTTGAGTTTGCAGGAGAAACAAATGGATGTTTCAGCTACAAGATGCAGGGTAAATCCTTTCAGTTGAAGCTCAATTCATTTCACATCTGTGCAGTATGAACAGCTCTATCACTAGCACATAGCTTGTGGGCTGTTGTTTAACACCACTGCTCCAAAGGAATAGAATTTCCCTGATTCCCATTTCATAGATGAGACGAGGAATGGGCAATGGGAAACAGAGTCAGCAACTTAGCCAGAAATATAACATTTACCTTATGATCTGCAATACATTCATGTAACACCCAGGCATTTAATATTTTAGATGACAAAACCAAGGTAATATTTCACTTTCAGGATGGTGAGCTGTGGGGGTCTGGCCTGGCACTTTTCCTGTGCAAATGAATGTGCCTGATCCTTTTCCAGCAATCCTTGCTATACAGTGCTGCTGCCATGGCATACTGCTCACCAAGTTGTGCACAGGTGATTTTATGCAGCTTGTTTGGGATTCTTTCATATCATCCTTGGATACGAAACAGCCTTTGCCCTTATTCCAAAAAGCATATCCCTATAGCAGTGGGTTTTTTTTTGTAGGATATTATAAGGCACAGGTATGTTAATGTAGACTAAGCTTGGTTTTTACTGCTTACAGCATTTGTTGCCCCAGGAGGTCATCAAGTCAATTATTATAAAAGGATTTTGAAAAGGGCCTGGATAATTTTATGACCATTTGTAATTATGTGTTAAAATAGGGGTAATCAAATCTTATGCTTTGTGGCAGATGATAACCGCAGGGACCATGAAATGGCTCATTTTCTCTCTCATGCACTAGTTGACCATTAGGGTGGAGTTTTCATCTTCCTCCAGACCACTTCAAATTAATTGCTGCTGAGGACAGGAGACTGAAGGCTCTTGACTTCCTGATCTCATCTGTCAGGTTGAAAGCTGCTAGATTTTGGCCTGCTGCTTGATGTCTTCTTTCACAGGAATTGTTAGGGAAGATGGGTCCAGTAGAAACCCAGAGTTATCATGGGGTGGTGGGAACAGTACCAGGTGCCCTGTTTTTTTTGTGACTGATAAAGCTCATGTCTGAATTCCTGGTCACAGGGGTTGCAGGATGTGGACAGTAGAATAGCATCATGGTCATGTGGCATGTGCTTTCTGGCTACAATGCCACAACCAGGGCAGCTTCCATATTGCCTGGCCTCTAGGCAGTGTTTATATAAGCAGTGTCTCTAGAAGAATTGCTGCATTGAATGTTGGAAGAGAAATAAGTATTTGCATTTGTTCCAGGCTTTAGCTGTAGTGCTTGTGTTGGCTTATCTTTAAGATGGGCATTGAACAGGGGAAGGCAGGCCAAGGGAGGTTGGGAGGTAATAATAGGAACTTTTTGTTCTATTGCTGTGCTGATTCCATTGTGATCCACGCCTCTCTGCTTCATTTGTTTCATAGCATGGTGAAAATGGATGGAACACTTCACTGGATAATGAATCGTGGCCTAGGAGGTCCTGCAAACCATTTCTGACTGTGAAGAAAGTGATGTTCTTGCCAGCAGCTGCTCTGGCTTCTGCAGCTGCTTGTGTAGTTTCCTCATCAGCTTTCTGTATAAAACTGTAATTTCAGTTGTGTCCAGTTTCAGTCACTGTTAGACAAACTGGTTTCTTCCCTCATCTTTTTAACTTCTTTGCAGGTAGCCAGAGATCAAAATGCAATAGGTCTCAGATAAAGCATGATAAAATAAAGCCAGTCAGAGGTTTTATCTAAACATTCTTTTTAGTCCTCTGCCTCTCACAGATACTGTGCATATGCAGCTATTTCAGGAAATCAGCAACTTCTGGGGATGGGTGTGGTGGTGACTTACACACAGCAATGTTAACCACTATTCTGGGTCAACAAATAAAGTTAAAAAAACCTCTACTGAGTAAAGGAATATGGAAATGGCATTTCTTCATCTTATCCCAGCTAGGAGACTGCAAATGTCTCTGCAACAGTATGTGAGTGCCTCTTTAGTGCTCTTGCTTCAATCAGCAGTGCTCTGAACTGGCTCTGAAATGCTGTTTTGTAGTGTTATGCTGCCCATCCCTTACCAATGGAAATCCTAAATACTTGATGGAGAGAAATGAGATCAAAAGGAGAAAAACTGCAGGATGGCTGGCAAAGGAGAATAAGAGATGCTGTCAGGAGAGGAACTGAACTGAGAGGGAGAGTAAATGAGGCAGATAGATGCAAGAAGGCTGTTCAAAAGGCAGGACACAGAGAGGAGAGGCTTTTACAGCAGCAGCAGTGGAAGGACTATCACGTAGGACCGTGCACAGTGAGGAGAGCAGTGGTTAGATAATATAAGAGCTCTGTCTTCTTACATTTATGTTTTGACATCCATTAGATCCCTCCCTTCACAACTGATGTTCCTATCTTGCTCCCTCCTCCTTACCTTGCATTGTATCTTTTTGCTACTTCCCAACCACTCAGTCTTCAGGGCTTGGAAAAGAAGCTATTGATAATTCTCCCCAGCTGTCATAGGCTTGTCCAGGTGAGAGTTAGATGACCCCATGATGATTCAAGATGGGGTTTTCTGTACCTGTAGTGAAGAGGTGGTGTAGTTTTCCTAAGAAGCACTGCATCCACCCCTTGCCTCAGTTCAGTCAGCTTGGTGGCTCTGCACCTGTTCAGTCAGTGTGCATAGCTCCCACAAATTGGGCGTGGGAGTCCTTGGGTCACAGGACTGTGTGTTTTAGTGAGTTGGGTGTTCTCGTTATTTGCTGTAATTGGGGAAAACTGTAACTTCATGGGACAGAAACTGTCAAAACCGGTTCTCTAATATGCCTATAACTGCAAGAATTTGTAAACAGAGAGCGCCAGAGCAGCAAAGCACTGATTGGAGCTCACTGCAGAGTTTACCAACAACCACTAATTGCCAGCTCTGTTTGGATGAATTGTAAATGACCAAGATAATGCAAATTAGGAAGATGCTCTCTTGGCAGAATTTTAGCAGCTTTTGGGAACTGGGGATGTCATGTGGTTCCCTCTGTTACTGAGAGCAGAGCCCAATTTGCCGGGGCTTCTGTAATGCTTGCTTAGGCTGGGAGTGAGTCAGTGGAGTCCAACTGGATCACATGCTGCCCTCCAGGGGTTTGTTGCTAGTTAGTCCCATGCAGAGTTGGGACGTCTATTTTTTTTAATTTTTTTTTTATTTTCAGGCTACCTATGTGAGTATTTGAAAATAAAATAGCAGAAAAAAAGGCCAAAATGGTGCCTGTCATAAATATCAACTCTGACATTGATAAGGCTTGAAAGTACTATTTTATAAACTTTTTTTTTACCTTTTTGTACTGTTTTTTTATTTAATCATACTCATTTTACATTGGAAAACTCTCTGCCTGTGGGAATACTGGTAAGGATATGGATCAGATGGGGAAAATATTTCAGAGATACCATTTTCCTTATTACTAGTCATCCTGCAGTTTTTTGAGCAACCTGATAAATTTATGATTCCAGTGGAGTGGGGTATGCTCCTTGGGAAAGGGAGGAAGGGAACCACATCCCCTACTGCCTGGCCCCTTCGAAGTTTGTTAAATTTGCATTTTTGGAGAGAGCTCTGGACCCATCCATGTGTGCTTAGGGAAGTGGGGGAACCGTAGACTTGAAGGGGTTTGCTGCTGGTGTTCCGGTTTGGCAGGCTGTATTGGAGAGTAGGGAGGATGCAGATCCTCCAGCTTTTGCAAAGGAAGTTCTCTTCCCTGCTTTTTTTCTGCCCCTTAGAGCCATGTAGTTTGGTGGGGGTGGGGAGGGGATGTGAGTGGTCTGCACTGGATGGGGAATTAACAGAAATCTGAGTTAGGCAGGCAAGATGAATTTTGACCTTGCTTTGTACAGCAGCACAGCCTCAGCAGAACACACAGAGCAACTTCCCACTTAGGAAGTGATCCAGGTCCATGAGAAACAAAGGGTGGTGGTTGTGTGGTATTTGGGGAGAGTGGCTAGAATGGATATCAGTGAGCCTGACAAATACCCAGTCAGAAGTAGTCACAAACAGATAACAGATTGAAATCTGCCACGATGATTTCTTTTGATTTGAAACTCCCTAGGCAATGTATGCATAACTCTTGGTCCAGTAACAAACAATTTGTTATGAAGATGTGAAAGCAGCTTGAGGTCTCAAGGTACCTTTCATGCCATTCCACTCAGGGAATAAAATCAGGGGAGCAAACTGCCAGAACGGCTACCAGTGGAGTCTGGAATTAGCTTTCTTGTTGCATGTCCTCTGGTAATTGATGTTTCCAGGAATGAACTTGTTAAGATTTTGCTAACCAGAATATTCATGGAAAGCAGACACATCAGGGGCAAGAGCACAGAGCACAGCCAAAACACAACTGGTCTTAAAACTGGGAAGGAAAAAAAAAAAGTAAAGTGTGTGTGTGGGTGTTGTTTGTTTTTTGGGTTTTTTTTAATCCCATCAGCTTTTGGAAAAAATCTCGATGGGAGCACACCTGTACGCATAGGATCACAGTATTACAGTATTCATAGTGGATATTGTGAGCACATGTATAAAATCTGCAGGGAGTGAGATTCCTGAAACTAGTGGTGTAATTATTTTGAATTTAGCATGTTCAGAGGTAAGACTTGAAAGAAAATGAGAAAAGCCTGGATCTGTGAAGGCAGAGGAAGGGCTTTGACTTTAGCAGTGGAAGAGAGTGGGTGCCCGTAGTGAAAGAATCCTGAGGCTCAAACCCTCTGTGTCTGCTTCCTCTTAATCTCCAAGTGCTGCACTTACATTAAGCAATCCCCATCCACAATAAAGCCACTGTACTTTATTTAATAACTGTGTTGCAGGGCCCCTCTGAGAGCTGGAGTGCCAGAATTGGTTGGCTTTTCAATGGGGCCTGTCAAGGGAATTGACTACAGATGGGGAAATGAGACACGTTCACTCATCTCTGGTTTTAACATCCCAACTCTGGAGTAGAGGGTGGGTTTTGTTAAGTGCACTTTGTGGCTCTTTCTGCTCTGTAACAGCCGACTACTTTATGCAAAATGCTGCTTCTCAGCCTTAACACAGCAAGGCAAAGTGCTGTGTTACAAAAGCGCTGAGGGAGGGGAGCGAAGGGGAGGACAGTGCAAGTGTTTATTTGCTCCCATTACGCCAATGCTGCTGTGAACACAGATCGAAGCTTTTCTTCCAAAAGGCCCCTTGGCACAGGTTATTTGCACATAAATGGCCGCAGGTGATTTATTTATTCGGCACAGCTGGGTTCTGCAAAGGAAACTGTGGGCTATACCTACCAATAGGCTAATGCTCCTCCCTGCAGCGCTGAGAGGGCATGTGGAATTTGTTCTCCTGCAGGAGCCTAGAGACTCAAAGACTCTGGCTGAAATTTTTAAGGCTGTGGCATAATTTTTTAGATGTCCTGCCCTTTTGGCTCGCTTGTGTGTTTTGCTCTTCGACTGTGATGCAAAATAGAATATAGGGGCTTGAAGAAGTTAAAAATGGAACACCTGTGTTGTATAACCAGGCTAGTGTGTTATCCTGTTGAAGGGAAAGCAGTGTGGGAGCAACAGACATGGACTGCTGTGGGATTGCTCAGTGGGTAGGACTGGCAATTCAGTAACTCACTGTGTTGAATGCAACATGGCCATAGAAAAGTTCCTCCTTAACACGAGGTGTTTTAAATCTATATCAGATTTATCTATATAGGTGACCAGCTCTAGATCTTGATGACTGAGTGTTATTGCTTGAGTAGCACTCATGCTGATTTTGTGTCCCTTAGGGCTCTTACTGTTCACCATTCTGTAGCCTGACATCATGGTCTATGTGTTTTTATAACTCCTTAGAAAGAGTAAAGTTTATTCCAAAGACCAAATTCAAAATTTCTGAAATGCAGGGTAATGCATATTTACCTCTGGCTCCTAGGGTGAAAAGGAATTCCTGCAGAATACCTGGACTCTGGAAGTTGGACACCTGGGAATCTGGGAGAGGAGTATTGCAGAGAGGACTGTAGGGATTAGGTGACTATACCCTTCAGTAATGTGAACTGAGGATGCTATGGAGACAAATTTATTTTAGGAACCACCTTGTAAAATTTGGGGTCCTCGGAGCCATCTGTAGAGAAGGCAGTCTGAAAATCTCTCACATCTAACTTCAAAGGTGCTCAAAGACTTTCAAGTGCAAATGCTTAGAAGCTCAAACATCAGCTGAGAGCAGAGAAGGTGGCTTATTTTCCCTCTCCTCCCTCTTTTTTTCCTAAGTGGAATTATACTCTCTGATAGCTCCATTAAGGTTTTCCACAAGAGAAACCTGTCTCCATTGGACAGTATTTTTGCAGGAAAGGCCAAAAAGCCTGAACACTACAGCGCTGGAACTCTATGCCCCAAAGCACTTCTGTCTTTAGACATCTTTCTTCCATGAAAACCTTATATGTTCCTCTTTAGCTTCATCCATTGCCTCTGCACTGTGACTCTTCTCATGTAGATTCTTAAGACAAGGAGGTTCTCCCTTCCTTTTCCTCTTCTTCCCCTGCTTTCCTGTATTTGGATTAGCTTAAAATTAGACATCCACTCATCAAAGAAAGGAGCTGAAAAGAAGATATACTAAATATTTAGGTAGCTGCTATCACTGCCCATCTGGGTTAAGGGTGTTCCTATACAAAACTTTGGTCATTAGGGCATGAACTGAGATTTGTAAGTCCTGGGTTCTTACAGTCTTGGTTAGTTCTTGAATTACTTCTTTAATTTTTTGGAACTTTATCTTGCTGTTTGCAAAACAGCAAGAGAATTGTAACATTCTCTTAAATCAGAAGTGTTGGAAGCATATAAATGTTATTGAGTCTAAGATGCTGAGAAGTGTATAAATGCATAATAGTTTCAACCATTAAAATGAGACAGTGAGGCTCTGGTTGAAGGAGCTGGAAAGTAATTGAGGATTAAGTTCTGTTCTGGATTCACACTCTTTGAACCTTGCATATAAGAAGTTGAAATTAGTCTGGAACACGGCATCCAATACCTTGCCTTTTCTAGGGAAGCAGAAATACCATCTAGAATGTACACTTAGGAAGTTAGCATATGTCAATTTTTTAACAGATCTGAGGTTATTTAGTCTTTGCCTGATACTTCTACAGGAATTGAGTTTTGTGGGTTTTTTATTGCCCTGAGAAAAAATAGGACAATTTTCCAAGCCTTTTTGTTTTCTCCTCTTATTTTTATGACAAAACCCCATCTACTTAGGGTTAGATCTGTTATAAAATTTTCCTTTTAACACATTCAACATTACAAAAATGTAATGTGAATGCTTTTTTTCCAGTATTGAATGATAAATCTAAATGTGGAAGCTGAAGTTGTCAGTGGAAAAAAGAATTTTGCTTTCTTTCTCTTTTGTTTTATCCAAGTTTCTACCCCTGGAAATAGAAATGTCCTCATGTAAAGTAAAACAGATTCAACGTTGTTGATTTGATGGAACAACTCTTATTCATATCAATTTAAGTATTTGATGCAGGACCGAAATGTGAATGCATATAACATCCAGCTATTTCTGAAGTGACTATGCTTTTGAACACGCAGATTGTCTGGTCGAGAGAGGGTAGGAGTGATCATAGAATCATGGAATGGCTTGAGCTGGAAGGAGACTTTAAAGATCATCTAGTTCCAAATCCCTGCCTTGGGCAGGGACACATTCCACTAGACCAGGTTGCTCAAAGTCCCATCCAACCTGGCCTTGAACACTTCTAGGGATGGGACATCCACAGCTTCTGTGAGCAACCTGTTTCAGTGCCTCACCATCCTCACAGTAAAGAATTTCTTCCTAACATCTGATTTAGCCCCGTTTATGTACTGCAAGACTGTGATAAGGTCTCCCTAGAGCCTTTCCTTTCCAGGCTGAAAAGCCCTAGCTCTCTCAGCCTGTCTTCATAGAACAGGTGTTCCAGCCATCTGATCATCTTTGTCACCCACCTCTGGACTTGCTCCAGCAGATCCATATCCTCCTTATATGGTGGGCCTCAGAGCTGGATACAGAACTCCAGGTTGGTGTTTCATGAGAGAGTAATAGAGGGGGAGAATCTCCTCCCTGACCTCCTGGACACGCTCCTTTTTATGAAGCCCAGGATACTGTTGGATTTCTGGGCTGCAAGACACATTGCCAGTCATGTTGAGCTTCTTGTCAACGAACACCTCAACTTCTTGTCATCAAAGACTGAGTCTTTCTCCTCAGAGCTGCTCTCAATCCATTCTCTGCCCATCCTGTATTTGCGCTTGGGATTTTCCTAACACAGGGGTGGCAGCCTGCACTTGGCTTTGCTGAACTTCACCAGGTTTGCACGAGCCCACCTCTCAAGTATGTCACGATGCCTCTGGATGGTGATCCTTATGTGATGACATTACATAAGGAATGTGGAAAGCTTTAGACCACTGCTGGTAAGACCCAGAAGGTGAGGCAGAGAGGGAGAATCCTGCATGCAAATTTAGCCAGAGTATATCTGTGAAGAAAGTTCACAGCATCTGCCAGTTTTAAATGGTTATACGTGTGCTTAATTGCAGTAATATAGGTGCCTCAATAATGTACGAGCATAAAGATCACAAATAGAATCATCTTAGGTGCCAACTGGCTTTGAAGCAGAAGCCAGGTGGAGATTTTATGACCACCACAAGCACCTACGTGTTCAAGGTCTGTTTGGGGGATTTAGCAATTGGCTTTCCAGGAATGATCACTTAGTTCTGTTCTACTTGTCATAGGTATCATGAAAATCAGTACAGAATTTCTGGGACACAAGAATTTGAAGGTGCTTGTGTGTACCTTCAAAAATGAGACCAGGTTGGCTCCTCAGGGGTGTCTGCAAAGATGGAATTGGAGCTTCACTTTCCTGAAGGAAAGCAAAGCAGAAACCTTGTTAGTTCTTTGCAGTAGCCTGTTGCTGGTCTGAATAGTTCAGTTGAGTTCATGTGATGAAGAGAATATGTTCGTGGCATGACTGGAGGTAACAACATAGGAATTTCACCCTGAAGCATTTTCTGCAATCCCAGGTGAAGAAATGCTGTGCTTCTGTTAGGACATGTGTGAGGCAGCATGAGACACAAAACACTCCTGGGAAAAGTGCATCAGGAGAAGGTGTAATCGGGCAGCAGCAAAGCTTTGCAAGGTTCTTTTAGCCTTTGCATTTCACTCAAGCCTGAAAACCTCTAAAGGTCAAGATAAATTGTCTACTTTCCCAGAATTACGGGGCAGGCTCTGTTCCTGATGTCTCAGGGTTTTTCCACTTCTCTTGTTTGCTTCTCTTCCTCTTCTTGTTTGTGCATGTGTTTTTTGCAGGTTGCTGGGAATCAAGAGAGAAAAAAAATGTTTTGCTGATAGGAAAAAAATAGCCAGTACCCCTCACTTATGCATTGCTTGTGCACACACTTCCTGCACTTGACAGCAAAATCAATTAATCATTAGGAATCTCCTCCTGGTATCAGCACAGAAAGGTTTCTACTCTGCAGAAGGTAAAAAGCGCATAGAAAAAGGCAAAAAGTAAAACCATTTTTCCTTTTATTTTCTTTTTCTCTCTCCTGTTTCCCTTTCTTTGCACATAGCCACATGCTCACACCTGCAGATGTTGACACAGCAGTCTAGCTAGCCAGAGCTGCCAGTTAGTGCAAACATTGTGGGAAGGCAGTAAATATCACTCTGAGGAATAAATGCCCCCTGTCAGCCCCACTTGGAAGGATTATATTTTACAGGTCTCCTCTCTCTGCCCCAAGTTCTTTGTTTTCTGTTGAGAGTGTGTCAGTGGGGCTCCCCCTGCATTTCCCAAGCAACATGAGTTGCTTCCTGCAGGGAAGGGGAGCCTGCAGGAAGACATCTCTGAAAATTTGAACATTTTCTCCACTGATAGAGTGTTAGATCCTTTCTCTGTCTTCTGGGATACTTGTTCCCCATTCCCATGTTTGTTTCTGATTTAATGCAGTGCTGAGAATGAGCTGTGTTCTCAAGCTGCTGCATGGAAGGAAGGGCAAATATGTCATCTCTGCTAGCTGAAATCTTCAAGGTGAGAGAAGGGATCAAGCATAAAGCAGAAGGCACTCTACATGCAGGTGACCTGGTGGTCAAGGGATTTTCATTTGTTTGCAGAGAAACCCTGTGGATATTTGTGTACTGCTGTACAGAGAAAAAAAAAAAACATGCTCATGGTACTTTGATCATATACATTCCTATTACAGCTCCAGCACAGGTTGATCTTAGTCAAATGTGATTACTCATAGCTGGCCACACAGAATTTCCTGCTGGAAGTGTGCATGGCCTGGCACTTCTTCCTGCTGCACCAAGGGCCCATTTCATTCAACCTCACTTCTTATAATAAGCACTGCTAAATGGATCCCTCCCTGACAATTCGCAGCAGGCACCAAGCAAATAGGTTCTAGGTTTCCTGTCTCTTCTTAGTGGAATGCAGGATCATGCACAGTGACAATGCTGAGCTTAAATTTGAAAAGTTTAGGCCAAAAAGCCGACTTGACTCCGTAACCACACAGAGAATTGTCTCTTTGCTCTGTAGGTAAAATTCATATTCAAAGCAGTTCCATTGTGGTTCTTCCCATTTAACTCATACCCCACACCGCCATCACTAACTTTTCAGCCCAAGTATTGGGGGTTAGGATCCTTTTTCTATTTGTCCAGGCAGTTATGAACATGTATTTCTGCATCCCACCCCAGGAGACAACCCTGTCCTTTGGGATAAAAGAAAGCACAGGATTTTTCTCTCCCCCTTTAATTCACTCTCTGTATTCTTAGTGCTATAACATCCATTCGTTCACTAAAATGTCTGAATGAAAACTCCAGTTAGCCATCTTTGGAGGATTTTTTTAAGTTCAGGACCCCAGTTTAAAAAAAAAAAGATAAAATTAAGTAGACATGCTGATATTAAGCATTAAAATTCTGTGGCAATAACTGCAGCATGTTTGAACTGGAAATTATTTGCTTTCTCTAATCCCCAAAATAAGCCAAATAAACTTAAACCGCCTCACTGCAAAGGTGACTCTCACTTTTTTTGTCTGTTTGGAGTTGGCTGTGATGATCCTGAATATTTTTCCATGACTGAAAGGAAATAAAATTCAGCCTTCTGTGACTGCAGCTCTGAAAAGGTTTGGTTTGTTCCAGCAGGTGCAATGACTTTAGTAGCTGTGTAAGGAAATGACTCTGTGGCTGAAAATATAGACGGGAATTAAGAAAGATGAGGCACAAGTCTGCTTCTGACTTGGTGAGGGATATTAGTCAAGTTATGAAAACTTGGATTTTTTCCCCTCTGTTCAAGCCTGACTGACAGGCATGCTGCACAAATACACTCACTGGTACGGATTTTCCACTTTGGACAGAGTCTGCAGCTGAGGATGGTGTTAACAAAGAAAGAATGGTGAGCTCCTTGGTTTAGGAGGCAAGCCTATGCTAACCTCCATGTATAATTTAAAAGCAGCTTGAGGTAATTCTAGCCTGTGAGTTCCTTTAAACTCTGCCATCTGGCCAGAGCCCCAGGGCCCCTAGTGACAAATGAGCTGAACCAAAGAACGATAGTGTTCCTTCCAGCTGCACCTCCCATGCTCCCCTTACACTGGGGAGTGTAGAGGGAATCCACTGACATCAGATTCAACTCTGCACCAGCTGGAAGTATCCCTGCATGAGGTCTCCTGCATCTGAGGATATTTGGCAATTCACTGCTCTGTCAGCATGGCCTAATATCTTTCAATAAGAGCTTTAGATAGATTAATTTTACAAGTTAATGTCACTATGAAAATATTTGGTCCTGTTCTCAAACTAGTTTGTTTTATCTTTTTAAATATTATTGTCTCCTGAAAAATCATCTCTATTTGAATGTCAGGGAAGATTATTTTTATTTTCTGCAAGTCCAAAATATACATTTTTATAATCTGTCGAGAAAGTGCTTGATCTCTGTTCTTCTTGGTCCTCTGTAGAGCCAAGTACTCTGATTTAATACAAGAATTGTCTGTCACTGACAATGGATTACTCCACCTAAGAGAACTGTTGATGCACAAAAGTTACTTCCATTGCATCTACAAGCTTAGAGAATGTTTTGCAGATGCAATTAGTTTGAGACAAACCCCCAGTACCCAGTAAAAAAATTAGGACATAGCAAATCAAAGCAAAAAAGAATGGCAGCTAAGCCTCTTCACTTGTCAGAACTGCATGCAGAGCAGAATTGTTCAGAAACAAACACTGGGACTGCTCCACCCCCAGAATTGCAAAGTCTATTTCAAAACACAAGGGTGCACCCTTTGCTGAAATTGGGTGGAATTGAAGGGGTCACTGCAGCTCAAATTTCCAGTCTAGTGAACAGCTGCTGTAAATGATGTTACCAGGGCCTTTGGCTATAATAACTTCTTAAAAGACACATAAAATCTGTGTTAGGTTGGAGAAGAGTATCTTAGTGCTAGTCACCCTGTTAATTATCTAGACTGGTACTGGAAGAAGGGAAAAAGGGAGGTGAGCTCTGGTATACCAGGACTGAGGTAGACACCATTCCGTTCACTGCAGTTTTGGCTTATCTGATGTACACTGCTTGACAGCTGAACTTTGGTGCAGAGCGTAAAGAAAACGTCTCATGTGCTTTCTGTAGTCAATGCTCTGTAGAAGAGCACAGCTGGTGGGATTGCTTGGCCTTTAGTAGAATCTTGTATTAGTGTATTTGTATTATCACTACAGGACAAAGGGCAGGTGGGTGCCAGGGGCACTGTGTGCTAGGCAGCGTACAGGCACAGTACAAGGAAGATGGCTCACCGTTGTGCAGGAAATCAGGGCTCTTCCTCTGCTACAGTCTGTTGCACTGTTTTGTTTTCTGTTTGGCTTTTCCATTTTCTTCTTCTCTGGAATGGGACAAAGGCCTGACATAATCTATGGCTTGGTCTTCATAAAGGTCAGCCAGTGTTCAGGCCTGACCACTTTGAATGTTAGAATGACTGTTTTCATTACTTGCCTTACTGGGAGACTGGATGTAGGAGAGTGTTGGAGCTTAACACGTGAGGATACTTGGCAGCAAGTTCAGGCAGTGGCAAAGCAAGTAATAGGATTTATTAAATACCTGCTTGCCATCTAGTCAACAAACTTGCCAGCCAGCATGCAGAATCCAAATACATCCACAGGAGCTTTGGATGACCAGGGCTAACCTCTGGCACTTGGGCAAGCAGGAAAGCATTACAAGATGTTAGTAAGAACAGGCACCACATTCTCCTTTGAGACCAGCATCAGCGTGCAGCACATGTACACTGGCAGAACAATCGCACAGTGTCTGTAATGCTTCATGACAACTGAATATCAAAGGTTTCCATACCAATGCACTTACCACCAGGTTTCCTTATTCAAGCTCCCACCTACCTTGGCTTCTCCCCAAAGTTGGAGTGGGAGGACACTGTCAATTACTCTATTTGTGCTCTGTCCACACTGAGAAACTCTGCCCATTATTCTAGGGAAGACAGCTGTTTTTGTTGAAATGAATGGCTGAAAACAAGTTAACAATACTGACACTTAAATTGACATAATTAGGCTTCAGAGCCAATACCCACAGAGACCTGTGAGAGGAGCTGATATTTATCATAGCTGTTGTTTCAGTTCTTTTGCAAAGAAATAAGGTACAGCTGCACTGAGGTATAACAAAAAAAGAAAAAAAAAGTGATTTGTAACCATAGGGATTAGCATTTTGATAAGTGGAAATCTGAAGAGTCCTGTAGTCTGCTGGGTGCTGCTAGAAGATGTGCTCCAGTGCATTGTTAGCTGCAGTGTGACCCTTCTTTTTCTTTCCAAAATACTTTCCACATAATCTCATGGTTTAATTGTTGAGTGTGTTTGACATGTAACCTACCTGGCTTTGCTTTATTCCTTCTTGTTCTCATTTTTAAAATCCTGTAGCAACTCTTTCCCTTTGTTACGTGCCCTAGCTCATCACAACGCAAAATTTTAGGTCCAAGCAAGCAACTGTGTATGTTCTTGTGTGAAGTTTGCAATGGTGTCCATTTGTGCCATGTATAGTGTTACTGAGTGACAACTTTGACATTACACTACCTAGAACAACAAAATGAGTTATCACAGAGGAAAAGGAAATATCTTTTTAATAAACTCTATAACTCCTTTGCTGGCTTACTTGGAAATGGCCCTGAGCAGCCTGATACTGGCAAAGGTGTTTAAAGTTTTTTTTGTTCCTGTGGAGCAATTGTAGAAGAGTGCAGAGGACCAAGCTCTCTCCCTCCGTTTGTGTAATGGGGCCACTGGAGGTAGAAGTTGAGATGCAGACCGAGTTGTGCATGAAAGATGCTGAAATGCTCTTAAAACAGACCCACGTAATTAAAGTACTTCACATTTTCCTGGAACACTGGCTTTGTGCTATTGGTTTCCTGACAAGGAAGTCTGCTTAATGTGTTTGATTTATTTTATTTTACTTTTTAGCACTGCTGGAGCCGGGGTGTAGTATATCCAGAAGCAATAGAGCTTTTATAGGAATCTGTGTCTTTCAAGCTGGCATTTGCCCTTTTGCAAGCAAAAAAAGAAGTTCTGAAGTCTTTCTAATGCCTAGTGAATACCCCAAGTAAGCCACAGAAGTCTGAAGGCCTGTACTGCAAGGCACACCATAGATCCAGGCTGTCCTCCAGGACTCTTGTTTGAAAACAATGAAAAGCTGGATATGCAGTAGACTGAGGTGGGGGGTGGGGGGAAAGCTACTCTCCAAAGACAAAAAATACCAATGCATAATTATGTTGGGAGCTGCCTTGAAGAGCCAGGGCATAAGGTTTGGCTTTGCCTCTTCCTGTAGTTCCAGGTTGCTTAGATCCAAGCCCTTGTGGTTGGCTTAGGTTCTTCCAAAAGAAAAAAGAAGGAAAAAAAGCCCCAAAAACCAACACCCCAAAACTCCCCAAAGCAAAAACACAAAACCACCTATGAAATTTAGTTTCTCCCTTCTCCTTACAAAAGGAGAAGCTAGAATAAAAAGTGAAGAGGAGAAAAGGGAATGATAAAAATGCAGCATTTGGCTTCCCAAGGGCCACTCTGGACTACAGTGATCCCTGTTGCCTCAGGCAGCCTGCCCAGAACTGAGGGAAGCTTGAAACTTCCTTTCCACTTACAGGGGTGCACTTTCCCAGAATGCCATCTCTGAGCCTCAGTGCCCAGTTCCAATGGGCTGACTTCCACTTCCAGGCTCTTTGCCATGTGTCTAACCCAGTAAGCATGGACTCTGCAAGTCGGTTTCTCCATGGTGGTCTCTAATGTCTCTGCCCTCAAAATAAGGACTTTCAGTCCAAAATGGCATTTATTGTAGATTAAAGAAACCATCAAGAAAGAGAAAAAGGGAAAGGCAGCACAGCATGTCTGTCTTAAGTTTCTTAATGTGAGAAATGATTCCAACCTCTCGCAAATTAGCAAACCCAATTCATGGACTAAAGAGGCTGGCTGGCTTTCAAAGAAAATAGTGGAGAAAAAGCCTAGCAAAGAGAAAACATTCATTACTGCATGCTCGTGAAAACAAAGAGTATTCTAAGCCTCTATCCTGCCAGTTGTTCTATATGGGTAGATCTGTTTTGCTAGTCAAAAATTAAAAAGGAAAAAAAAAATTAAAAATTGGAGACTCATAGTTGCTGGATGGGTTTTTTATTTGATTCACACCAAATAGTGAGACAAGCCATGACCTCTGAGATAAAACATGGCTTTCTTGCCACCATACTCTGTATCAGAACTTCAGAGACCTATCAGAAGCTAACTTACAACTTTGTATAAGCTATCTTATACAACCTTCAAGCATAAAATTAAAGTATCTGATTCAAGAGGAAGAGTCTTCAGTGGTAACAGTAACAGATTTATCCTTCAATCAGTCTGTCTAGTCTGTCTCCCTCTTCATTCTTGAATCATCTAAAATGCCCAGACTCTTTGCTTATGCCGCTCAGCTGAGGTAAACCTGGGTACAAATGCCAGACATTGCCTATACCATTGTCTGTAGGGAAAGAGGGTGTTCTCAAATTAGCATAAAAAGGTGTATCTGGAGCTCTGGTTTATTTGAAGTTGTCTGAATATCATGGTTGATATTCTTCTTCCCCCTTGTAGGGATACCTAGTCCACATGGCTCCCTGCACTAATGGCTGCTCAGGGGTGTTACAGGAGAACTCACTGAGACACTTGACTAAGACTAAATGTCTCTGACATCTCTACACAATCCTTAAATGAACTCAAGTGACAGGTCTCCCACTCCATCATCCTTTAGTTGAGACAGAAGGGTTTAGCCCTTGGTTGAGCTGACAGCACAGAAAAAACCAGCTGGCTGGGAGTTGAATGTGAGCAAGGGGCTGGACTAAAGCTACATCTGCTTACTTAGGACTGAAAAGGCCAAGGCAACCAAATCATCTTTGCATTTCCTATGTAATATCAAGTCACAGTCAAGATTTTGATCTTTGTCCTGAAATATGAACCACTGTGCCTGCCATACTGTCAAGGTGCAAGCCAAGTCTCACCTCTGATTCCTGGGCAGAGCAGAGGTTCCTTTTTAAAGTTTAGAGTTGATTGGGGTATAAGATAACCGGTTTTTGCTAATTTGTCACCAGCCATGGGGCCATGGCTGTGGCAAGTCTCACAAGCTTCTATTCCAAGTGTAATATGCTTCTTCTACCTTTCCCCTCTGAGTATTATTTGCAAGTATACAATCAGCAAACACATTAAAAAAAACTGCTAGGAAAAAACCCAAACAAAACAAAACACACAAATAAGTAATCTTCCTCCTCTCTCAAACGTACTGCAGTTGATCTAGGGGAACAAATGAGGAACGAGAAAATGATCCATGACAGATGTTAGTCGCATCATTGCCTTACTACTGGAAGTTGCTTTGGTTTTTCCCAGAGAAACAGTAGAGAAAATCCTGCACAGAAACAACATTGAATACTTTTCAACTAAAGAATATTTACTTTTTAAATATTGTGTGCTTGTGAGCCACACACTGTATGCCACAGACCTAGAGGGTAAAAAGGTTTTTGATGCAGGGGTCAAAATATCATTTGGAAAAAAAAAAAGTGTATCAAACTATTTTCATCAGGGTTGCTTGGAACTTCCTGCCATTTTTAAGAATGTCGAGTGCTTTTCTGTTTCAAACTGCTTCATGTGCACCTTTGAATTAATTTTTAATGGCTATGGAAGAAGAGTGAATATTATTCTCACTTCATCTTTGAGGAAGATTAGGACTGACATGACTTGCCAAAAGTGGTGGGAGGAGCAGGTAAGCCTTCAGTTTGACGTAGTTGGACTGATCTTTCTCAAAATCTTAAATGTAGCACAGGTGATTTGTATGTAAAGGCTGTCTTTTATTTGTTGCCAAGATCATGATTTTGCTAATCTAGTAGACAGCACATAGCCTATCACAGAAGCTCTACAAATGGGATCCATGCAATAGATACTCTCTAAATTGGGGCCTAGAAAGATTTAACCTGCCAACAGCAGCAATGCTGTCATTTTGCTCAGTAATATCCTTGACTTCTTTTCACCATTTTCAAATGGGGGCAAAAAGTTGTCTGTCATTAAAAAAAGAAATAATTAAAAATTAAATTAAGAATTGCTACTGCGTAATGCTCAGACAGACAGCTGAGGAGACTTCTTAATTCCAAGAAAACCTGTAGTGGGACAGTGCCATATGTTTTAAACATATGGGCTGATGAAATAAAATGCTTCTGGAGGGAGGGCGCTCCAAGGCATTACACCTTGCTTGACAGCATTTGAAACCAGCATATAAAAAACCTGTGCTGGGGGTGGGAGAGAACTACCTGCTGCACAGACACATTAATGAGACAAGTGGAGAGTTAATGGACTACTGATTAAGCACATTTTAGACATTCACTTAACTAAAGGAAATATTATTGTGCTGCTGCTCCTTATCCAGGAGGTCAGAGATTTAAAGCCACAAGAAGCATCCCTGAGGGTTGTTAAGCCATAACCTCTCAGATCTTCCAGGAATGAGCATCCAGCAATGTACCATTAGGCTGTGAAATCGCATGGCCTTCTTCCCCTCCCTTCCTCCAATTTTTGTTACATTCACCTGCTGAGTCTTGTCTTAAATTAGACTGTGAGCTCTTCCTGGCTGTCTTTGTATTTGCATAGAGACTAGCACAATGGGGCCCTGATACTGAATGAGGCTTTTGGATCCTACTATAATACCAACATATGAGTAATGAATAGCTAATAGTAATAATAATAATGGTGTAATAGTGTCTGCTCTGTGTATAAGCTGTTTTTTTTTTTCCCTCTGCTCTCATTTGTGTGAGCTACCTCACCCTCAGTGGCTTGAGCACACAATTTCTTTTCTTATTTTCCTTTTGTAAATTGGAGTGTCTCCAGGCTAGCAAGCAGACTTACACTGATGTGCTGGAGAAGAGTACAGGACCCTTGCAGGAAGAAGAGGGCATGTGACAGGTAACATAGACATTCGGTCAGGTCAAATAAGTGTTGTACCTTGAGTCTCAAGCTTCATCTGAGCTGCCTCTATAGATGTTTTGGTAGCCTCTCTCCTGCAGTTTATTCTGTTTCTTGTGACCTTTCCAGCTCTGTTTCTTCCTTCAGAATTGCAAGAGGAGTATGCCAAGGGTAGCTTTACACAGAAGCCCATACCATAAACAAGGATGTCTTCTCTAAGAGGAAACTGCCTCCACTAGGACAGATTTCTCTAGAAACAGATTGCGATACCCTCAGAGGGAAAAGAATCGTAAAGCACAGAAGGCAGCTAATGTAAAAAGAAAAACAACTTTTCACTAAAATTGTATGCAACAGTGTTAAAATATTAAGAGAAAGAATCGGGTCCAGTTAGTTACCTGTGAACTGCCATGGTCTAGCTCTGATTACAGTTCTATTTAAGTGTTCAGGAGCTTCTAATGGCTGCCTATTATCTTGATTATCTAACCTTTTAAAACTGAGGGAGACAAATTTCTTTAGTGGTTTGGGATTTGTTTGTTTGGGGCTTTTTTTCATAATGTTAAAGTGGGTACTTAGCCTGTGTAGCTGCGCACACCTTCTCTTTGCATTACCAATTATTTTTTATTTCTATATTGTCTGTTGAGTTTTCTTTCTTCCTCTTATCCCTGTGAAGGTGACCCATCGTTACTGAGCAAATATGGGTAATGAAGAGTAAAGCTTTGCCTGAACTTGTAATTCCCAGACCTGGTGAAAATGAGGACACAGTAGAGTCCTTGCAGGGAAGTCTCACACTGTAAAGACTATTTCTGTAAGGGACCTTCTGTAGATCTTTTTTATCCTCATGCCCTATCCTTGCATTGATTTTTTAGTGACTTCCTACTACCAATACTGCTACTTAAGGGCCAAAGAGCACCCCAGAACTCCGTTACATAACTGTCTAAAGGAGAGGGACTGCTGCCAAAAGAATAATCTGTCTCTCATATACACGCACCAGTGTAGATCTGAATGTGACCTCAGAGATGCAGTGTGCATCTTATGTTTGGAGAAGTGCATCCATGAGTGTGTGTCCTGTTTTAAGTGGGAGATGATGCTTTGGGAAGACTGTAGCCTTCTAGAAGGATCAAAATCTATGCGGTGCATTGCAGTTTCCTGTTTTCAGAGGTGTATATACTCCATCGACTGCCTTGCTGTATATTCCAAAGATAACCACGAGTTACTCTGCCTCTCTGTCTGAAGGGGATACACTGTAAGGATGGGTCTTTCCCAGTAAAATTTTTGGCTAGAAGGAGACTCTGAGAGGGGTGTAGAAAAGGAAAGAGATAACCCCCAGGAAAGTCAAACTATCTATTTATTTAGTTATGTGTTTTGGGTTGCGTTTTGCATTAATCGCTGCCACACACAGGAGCCCTGTAATTTATTATTGGTGATAAGTGTGGACAGTAGCTATTATTTTTGTTCCCTGTTCTAAAACGTGGCAAGCGGGGACACTTAGATTTATGGAACATGCATTATTCAAATCTCAGGGCCCAATGGCTCAGCATGAACAATTCCAGCTATTTTCAGAACCTTTCGGTCTTTCCTCCTTTATTCCTCCTTGTTTTTCCCTTCCCCTATTTTTCCTTTTCTTTCTGTTTTGTTAGGCTGGATTAGGACAAAGGAAGTTTATTAAGGCTGGGGTAGCTCCAGTGAAACTCATGTTTCCACACCAGTAACAGGACAGGTCTCATCTCACAGGGACTTAACAGGCTAATGCTCAGGGGCCTGATTAATGCCCATTATGCAGAGCTGGAGGAAAAAATAGTATGTGTTTGGATAGACATCTAACTGTAAGAAAATGCTGATGTAGTAACGTAAAAGCTGGGTGAATAGTTTCCTGGGTCAACTTCTTTATTTATCTTTTAATGGCTTACTTCCTCTGGAGCTGTTATAGTACTGGAGCAAAGACTACAGGTCTACCTAGGCTTGTGTCCAAGGCACTAAAACTAGTTTACCTCTCTTTGTCAGGAGTAAACTACCTCTAGATATGCCTGAAATCACTCTCACATCTGCACTCAATGTGTATACAGGTGGATTTCATGCTGATAATATAAATACCTCTACTCTTTTCTTTGATCTAAACTGTACGATTATGCAGAGTTATTGGTTATACCAATGACGAATTCTGGGAGGTTAGGAAGTGCCCCTGGCAGATGTCCCCTCTAGCCAATGCATATATTTTGGCTAGTTTCTCCCTCTAGCTGGTTGCAACTGTTGCTTAATGAATAGCAAAGAATTTCTGCAGGAAGGCAGAAGAGTTGGTTTCTAGGAAACTCCTATTTACGTGCAGTTAGAAGCAAAAGAAAAAAAAAACCTGATGTAGAGCCATGGGAAAGCTAGTAAATTCTGAGGAGCCTTCAGACCAAGTGATAAAATCCAGTGGTGGTAGCAAAACCGAAAACGAAATCTTTATCACTAAGAATAATGTGTGTGGGCCTAGACACACCACAGCATATAAGGCAAGAATAGTCAAGCAGTAATGCTCAAAGCAGGAGCATAATTTCAGCAAAATGAAATTATGAGTGACTTTCATCATTGACCACCTGGAGAAGTCCAAATAACACCTAGTCTACACACACTGCTAAAGTCTTACAAGCCTCCATGGGAGCCCATCTGTGCCATCTGGGGTATGTTTGTATTGGAATGCCTGCCTTTTGTGCAGGAATGGAAATGATCTGTACTAGCATAACCTTCTATTATATCAATGTAGGTACATCTGCTCTGGACTTGTAGGATAAAACCACTGCATTATCACACACACAGCCATTGTCTCATATAACATACTACATTTTAAAAGTGCTGTTGGAAATAAATTGACAGAAACCCACAAAATGTGGGAAACAGTGGAGAACTGAAGGAGCTGGCCAAGGAAAGGAGGCTCAGAAAACTGCAATCTGAAGGTTTATTTTCCCTGCATTAATTCACAATGATTTTATCTGCCCTCCCGTTAAATTGTAGAGCAGGGAGCCAGGGGGCCCTAGTTATACTAATAAAAATAAAATATATGTATAACAATATGCTTCCTTACCCAACACATGACTGTATTTGCTCAGTCTGTTTGTGTACCTACCAATGAGCCTTGGTATTCTCATTGTTCCCATACTAAATCACAGCACAATAAATCTTTATTTTTATTCCTTCTTTCTATTGAGACTGCTAGGATATGCTCCCAGTTCTAGGTAATCTTTAAAGAAATAAGTGAGTCATAATTGGGGGAGAGGAAAGATAAATACACAACAGTGTGAATGGCAATTCTGAATCAAAATGGATTGTGAAAAGTCAATGGAATATCATAAATTCTGTCTCTTCATGGGGAAAAATGTTGTAAGGTCACAGACAAGCAATTTGCATAGATTTGTGTGGGCTCTGTCAAAATACCCATTCTGATAGAACCTTCAGTGAGACAGATTTCAGGTCTCAAAGACATAAGCATTTTAACTATCAACCTCTGAAATACCATGGTGGGGAGACACTCACAACCATGCTTTTGATACTTTAGGAAAGTACCAAAATCAATACTAACTCAGAATTGGACCAAAGTTAGAAGTCCTGATTGTAAGTGCCGTTGAACTTTGACATGTCATCTGGAACAGAACTTTGTGCTTTCTGCCTTTCTATAATAGGATTACTCTGAATTATCCAAACTGAAATTGAACACACATAGCAGCAGCATATGGGCTGGAGAAACAGTTTATCAGGCTCAAGCAAATGTTGTTTGTAGCAGCTAATTTCTTGAATGCACAATAAGGAGTACTGGCTCCCATTTTAGGTGCTCTGGATATAGTTTTGAAACAGAATATTTTCTCTGCTTGGAGTATTTTTGGGAGGGGTGTTTGTTTATTTTCTTTAAAGTATAAAAATAAAAATTAGTCACAAATCAGGATGGGAAGGTTGGAAAGGCAAGAACAAACAGATAATGGGGAATTAATTTCTGGAAAGTATATGAGCAAATTGAGTATTCTACCATCCAAAGCTTTGATGAGATTAACGTGTACCTGCAGATGCAGAACACTTTGATTTCCACAAAGTTGCATTTTGATAGAGTTTTTCCGACAGAGGTTTTTTCCAACCAGTGTTACTTATTGTGGCTCAGTCATTCTGAGTGAATTGGGTAGACCAAGTCTGTTGCCTTCCCAGGGGATGCAGTTGAAGAGTGACATGACACAAAACTTTAAGGAAGTAGATTATTAAAAACTCGGATGATAGTTTTAATGTCTAGAGGGAAACGTAAGGATACTGAAATCCTTGCAATGCTTTGTATTTTATTTGTAGTGTTAGGATAACGCCTAGAGGTGAAATACAGAACCTGTCCCAGATTAGGTATGTTTTGAACAGCAAAGGCTTGGACATGTGCTAACAAGCTGCTTTTGAATATCAGCAAAGTATTTTCTCTGTCTGTGAATAAAGGTGAGAACACGAAATTGTGTGTATATAAAAGAGGTGACAAGGATAACAGAGTAGCCAGAATATACACAAATTTTAAATGTTCTCAAAACCTGGAACCAAATCTTATGGGTTTTGTTTATATGAAAAAAGGAGAGAAAGGCAAGACGATAAGAGCAGTCATACATTTAAATGCATCAGCAGTGCCAATAGCATGTTCCCGAAGTTTTTGGCAATAGGTATATTGGAGAGATTAATGGATCTGTGAGGAGATGGCAATAATAATTAGTGAAGTGTATAAAGACAATTAATGTATTATTTATAATGTGGTTGTCCTCTGAAAAGTGTCTGGAAAATGTTTATTGATAGTTCCCTGTTGATGTCCGTGAGGGTTGAATTTTCTCCTTCCTGATTCAGGCAGCAGGGTGTGGTGAAAGATGTTCAGTTTCCTGCAGTACCTGGGAGACCTGGACCTGCCCATGATACTGTGAGAGGCACCTTCGTTGAAAGCACTGCCCATCATTTTAGGAATGTATTACTTAAATACAGCATTTCAGTCCACTGACGAACCTAGTTGCTATGTTCCCAAGATGTGTCCTTTCTGCAGTTAGTCCTTGACTTTTAATACCTTCCCTTTCTCTGCTTATTTCTGATCCTTACATGGTATAGCTGTTCTCTTCAAGCTATGAGGGATGTTTCCAGGGTAAGGTTGCTTTTATTTCTTCCCTACAACTCTCTTTGTCACCTTAACTTTCAAGCCATTGTTAGCCTAATCTAAGAATCCCTGGTTCTGACTGTATTCTTCACTCCAGTGGAGATATTTGTACCCACTAAGTTCTGGTAGAGTCCAGCAGGTTACATGCAAGGGATTTGCCTCTCTCCTCTGGATTCTTCCTCTCTCCTAATCGTTATGGTTTGTTCTATCTAGGACTGCCTCAGTTTCTCTACTGTAAAATTAGCATAATAGTTGGCTTACTGAGAGTCCTAAGGATGTGATGCTGGCAGATGTAGAAGGAAGACTATGTTGGATGCTGAAGTAATGAATGCTTATTATATTAAGTTTCTCTCAGTATCCCTCTCAGATTCCTCTAGTGATCTTCTTGTTTTCACCCTAAACTGATTAATAGAGTTCACTAAAATTTTTTGCAAGCACTGGTGCCAAACATCCGCTGTCTCAGGCAAATGTTACAGACCCTCCCACGCCAACAACTTTTTAGAAGTTGTCAGAAGGAAGACAAGCAATCTTATTTATTTGCCAGTTCTGTTTTGTGTAGAGTGCCTGCTGTTTGGATAGGTGTACTGGGATTGAAGAATGTCAGTGGGCTTTTCTACAATGAAGGGAAAAGGATCAGATATCTCTGTAACCCACACAACTTGTAGATTAGTAATGCCAATGTATGTAATAAAAGTATCTTAATGGGCAGAGGCATGATTTCTGTATTGCCCCCCCACCTGGCGCCTCCTTGACTGTATTTTGACACTCATCTATTCCATGCTGAAGTTTTCTCTAGAAGACCAGCCATCACTTTGGGTTTTAAACATATTAGTTCCTTTTCAGGAATCTGGGTTGCTATGAAAAGCATGACATTGGCATCTCAAAGGAATTGAATTTGTCTCATTTGATCTTCAAAATCATATCACGACTAGCATATCTTACAAAACAGAACAGGGCTTTGGAGAAATCCACAGTAGTGGCTCTAACCATCTTCATCAAACATGAAAAAAATGACAGATATTGTTCTGTAATTCAAACCTAGAGAGTTTCATGAGGTGCACCTTGCTCTTCCAAACTATAGAAATTAGATGAGCTCCCCTGAGAAATTTTGAGACAAGAGAAATGCAAAAACCTATGTAAGAGGGATACCAACCAACTGCACCTTATCTTTCTGCCCACAAAAGCAACACCATAACTGTTCTTTAAATCTTTGTGTGTAATCAGCACTTGGAGTAAAGCTTCTGGCTAGAACTAAGCTTAAGAGAGAAGGCAGCTGTGCTGCTGGAGACCATGCTCCCACAATATCACTGCCTTAATCATTGGCAACTGCCTTCATCTTTACTTGGGTTCTTTTCTTGCACTCAAGGAAAATACTTTTACTTCCATTGTCACGTGCAGAACAGTTTCCATTTGGGGAATTTTACTGAAATTTCCTTTATTGCCAGTTAACATAGACTTTTAATTACTGATTTGTGTATGGAGAAGGAAAGAAAGGAAACAGAAAAAGAAACACAAGGAGAAAACCCTTTCCTCCCCTTACCCAGGCTCAGCTTCTGTCCAACATTTCCTGTTACCCCCTTTAAGTTTTCCTGCCACACATTATATTCACTCCTTGACAATCCCTAGAGTGATAGGAGACACAGAGGGATAGGTTGGTGCTGATGATTTCTTTCTGCTGCTCCTGCTTTTCTGTTTTTTTTTCTTTCTTGTTCCTTTCTCTTCACCCATTTGCAAGGGCCTGCTTGCCTTGGGTCTCCACAGCTGTGGACCCACGGGAGTGTCCCTGCTTCAGTGTTGGTCCTCCCATAGCTGCAGTCACATCAAAGGTATACCTCCGCTTATAAAACCTACTTTGGTGTCTCTTTCTGTGTTTCTTGACGTGTCCCCTGTAGAGCTCCCTGCTCCCATGCCGCCATCCTCCCCTGCCTGTGCTGGGGCAGTGGGGCCAGGGCCCTCTCACTGGCCACAGCACAGTGGCAGCATGTGTGGGTACTGACCAGGACTAGCATGGGGCAGTGCCTGCCCTATTCCATGCAGGTCACCCTGCTCCCAAAGCTCTGAAAGTGATGCCCTTATGCCCACTGGGGAGGAGGTGGGACATGCTTGTTAAAAGGAGAGAGGTCTAGCACATACTAAATCAGCAATGGTTACCAGTCCTCACATGCCGGTTGTGTTGAGGTGCCAAGGATTTCAGCCACGCCGAGTAACACAGAGAAGATAAACATAGGTGCTGTGCTGTTCTGAAAGAATGTACATGTGGTTGGGCTGTAAAAGTCTCAATTCAGGGAAGCTCCTTCATTAGTTTGACTTTGCAGTGTTGCCCAATCTCCTTAACTTTTGAATGTCCCCTTCTGTGTAATTATCAAGACCAGTATGGAAAGATCAGGAACTTGCCTTTGCTCTGTAAAATTTAGATTGAAGACTTGAGGCGTATCCTGTGGTAGCCCAAGGTCAGAGACATGACATGAATGCAGGGTTCTTTAAGCTTTTCCCCTGAGATTTGCTGGAAGAGGGCTGCATGCATCTGCTTTGCAAGTCAGTTTAGGAGGAGCTGAAAGAAAAAGGAGGATCAAAATAGTCTAGAAAGCTGGTGTATTTGACATTGGATGGGAAGATCTCCCCTTGAAGTTGTCCCAAGATCTGTCTGAATAACGAGGCCTGTCATAGGTAGACAGATAAAGACCAACTGCTTGATAATGGCAGCAATAACATTTTATCATTGGTAGAAAATATTCCATGAGAGGCCTGATAACATAGCTAGGGATCATGTGTGACTTATTCACCTGACCCTGGCATCTCCCCTTCAAAATAGTTTCTGTGGGCAACAGAATGCAGACTAGTGTTTTGCCCTGGACAGTAGAGCACAAGCTGAGCCTGTGGCCCTTTAACAACAGGAGAAGAAACAACCAGCAGCATCTCTGGGACCACTTGCTAGTGCCAGCTGGACCTTAAAGTGAGCTGAGAAAAGCAGATGTCATAGTACTGTGGAACTAAGAGTTCACTTTAGAGCTAACTCTGCAACAAGGAATTACTTTACTTGTTTCGTCAGTGTTGTTTTAAAGAGAAGAACCTTTTTTGACAGTCTGCCCTTTTCACAGTCTGTTTGTGTTTGTCAGCCTAATTTGAGCTTTAAAAAAAAATCTTGCATCAGTGTGTGTATCACAGTGGGAACTTGAGGAAGCTGGAGATGCTTGAGTATCTGTCAGGTAAAGGTTGTTTGTGCTCATCACCAAATGGAGTGCGCACAGTTTGGGATCATTGGGTACCTCTTCTTTCTTTGGGAAACCCTAGGACTAGGAAAACAGAGGGAGCAACATCTCAACTCTGAGTTTCATTGGGGCAGCTCTTGGGGCCTTTTGACTAGAAGAGCAGCTGGCACTGGAGACAAAGATAAAAACTCACCAGCCAGACTATTATTCAGAAAAGGGGGTAAGAGGCATTGCAAGTTATCCTGTTGATAGCTGGAACAGCTACCTGAAAATGCAGAGGGCCACCATCCAAATTCTAAACAGACTCTCTCTTTCTGATCACATTATGAACATGGCACATATATGTTTAAGACTCGCTAGGAGTCTTCTCTCAGTTGTATTTTCCCTGTTCTGTACGGTGTCTTCATTTTAAGAATCTGCTTCTCTATATTTTAAACCCCTGTGAAACAGTGCCTGTGTTTGCCCCTCAGAAATCCCTTAATTATGGATGCTGCTTCTCTGCAGTAAATGTGGCCCTGGAACATGCCAGCAGGCACACAATGTCATGTGCTACAGCTGGTAGATCCAGAGACCCCTTTGAGCCAGAAGTGTATAGCATTTTTTTTTCTCTTTTACCACTACGTCTTCTAATACCACTGTGAAAAAAAGCTTCATCAGTCTGCATTCTGTATTTCACCTAATCTGATCTATCCCATCTCAGCAGCTGGGGTAAAAGCAGCTATGTTTTTGCCATAAAAAGTAAATCATCAATTTTCTTCCACCCAAGCCCTCTTGTGTGAGTTGCTCTTTGTGGCCATCACAGTCCAGCAATACTGTGGCTGAAGATCAGGCACTTGTACTAGGAATGTGCATGGAAAGAATTTCACCATCTCTGGAATGTGCAGTCGACCATTACTGCTGAATGTTGAAATAACATACATTTTGATCTCTGGTGTGCTTGTTTCTCTCACCATTCAGGCAGGGCTCAAAGGTGACAGAAAAAACAGATTGTCCTTTAGCTTAATAGGTTGCCCTGCTGTTTTCCGATGCAGAGATCCCTGGCTTAATTTATTGCTGCAATGGATTGCTTCCAAATAAGGATAATCCTCCTCATGCTGTTTCTTCACTTGGTTACCTTCCTGTTCTTTTCACTGGCAACATCCGCCTCTGCAATTCTGGTTTATTCTTGCCAAAAGACTCTTATTCATTTGCTGTGTTTATTGTAGGTATGGTCCTAAACCCGCTATCTTCAGTAGCTTAAAACTTTTCAAGACAATTGCTTCAGGGGATTGAACTTTTTTCTCATGTTTTCAACCCAAAAGTGAGTTCCAGAAGAGGAATCTGCTTGGCTGTGGTGATAGTGAGGATTTTGAAGTCATGCCTTTTTTTCTGGCTAAACACATTGAAAATAATTACTTTGTGCTAGATTGACTCCTGCTTACACCAGGGAGAGGAAGTGCCAGAAGTTTCCTATCATGAAATTCCTACAGGAAAGCAGCATATAATGCAAAGGCATCTCTCACAGCTGCTCTATAATAAAAAGAGATGTTTAATCTGGTTTAATGGATCCCCTTGACCCTTGAGGCTGGACCAAGCTTTCACCAGAGTGCTCGTGTCAGTAAAGAGCAAGAACTGCTTTCAAAAGACATGATTGGGTGTTACCTTCAAAACATCAAGTCCTCTCAGATCTGAAGTGGCTTTGGCACTCTCTACTCCTGAATGTCCCACTGTTGCACTTCCTGTACTCATGTGCCTGCAAAAAAGAAGATACTAGAGATGAGAGATGAGATCCGAATTCGCTAGGATTGATTGCAGAGCCCAGCTCAGTCTGATTTTGTTTCTCATTCCCTGAAAAGGCAAAGGGAATAGTATGTGATTGTCTCTTCCCCTCTCCAATTTATGAGGACTTAACATCCTTTCTTCCTCTTTTTTTTTGTTGTTGTTGTTTGTTTGTGGGGGTTTTGGTTGTTGTTGTTTTGTTTTGATTTATTTTGCTTCCTTTGGACGGGGGCAAGGACAGTGGAAAGGAAGTTAGAGCTCTTGCAACATTCATATTCAAGCAAAGTTGTGGAAGTCAATTGCTACTTCTCCATACAGTCTTTTTTCAGGTTTACAGTGAATGGGCAATGACTCTCACAAGCAGTCTATAACTAAGTGTTGTAGCACTGGGAAAGAGCACTGCAACTTAATTTTAAATCTGTGCAAATTTAATTATCAGCAGCAATTCATTTATGCCAGTAATTTTTTACAAGAAGCTCCTCTTTTAAATAGAGGCTGAAGAGAGAGTGTGAGAATGCATTTAAGACAGAGACAACTTGCTGTCTAACCTCAAGAAATATTCCTATTCAAACATCTCAAGCACATGGAGTGCCATCCTCTACCAGCCCTGTGCCTCCCTCTGTAAGGTGCCCAATATAAGGTTGCTCTCTGAACCTTGGAAAAATGAATTTCTCAGCTCCTGCATGATTAACATCTCAACTGGAAAGTTGCATCAACAGAGCTATTTGGTGCTAGACTAATTGCTGTGTATCAACAAGGGGTTAGATGTTTTCTCACACAGAACATCCACTGCTGGGCAGCAGCTGTGTTAGTGTGACAGTCAGTTTTCCTTTTTTAAAAACCAGTGAAGGGTGTTCTGCCTCAGACCTCCACACTGGTTGTTGGAGCACTGACTGAAATTTGAAGCCATGCTCTTCCTGTCTGGCCTTTAGACAAGAATGGCTTTAAAATCTGAACATAGCCCTGTCACCAAGGGACAGTGCAAAGTTGCAGCAGGTCCTGGATAAGAAGGCACTGTGAAATGGGAAGTTGACTGCTCACCTCTAGTGCAAAACAACCTCATTGATACGCAGGAGACTTCAGTGTGATGCTGTGACTTTCAACGTCTTCCACAGCATCAAACTGATATTTCAAAGAGATTAAGAACTGAAAGGAACATATGATATCCATTTAAAGCCAAGACTTCAGATTTAATGAAGACTGTATCAGAATGAGATATGATTCAGATATCAAATTACATTTGTTTAGCCCAACACAGCTTAATAAATCACAGCAACATTTAATAAATATTTATCTTCTTTTAATCACCAGTTAGTGGTTTTTCTGATCTCTCCATTCCCTTAATGGCTCACTCCTGTATTTATTAAATGTGATTTCCATTTCTCAAATAATCAATACATCTTTTTATATTTTATAATTTGGGCAGCTTTACTGAACTTTTGTGAGATTTAATTAAGATTAAGGTTTAATCTTTAATTTCAGTATATAAATTACCATGCATTCCCCATTAAGACATTATTCGGTAACCTCATTTGGTCTGAAATCTTGACTGGAAATGTGGCAAGCTCAACAGTAGTTACAGTACAAATGTTAATGAACTTTAGAAGAATCTTTGGATTGAAGAGGGAACTTTGCTGCAATTACATCTCCTTAGCTGGTGTGGGTGTGTAGTTAATAATGTGAAATGGGCAATAAGGAAAGTAGATTTTGTGTGTCTGACAAAGCTTTGGTTTGCATAGGTATCTGGTGCAGCGGTAGGGGTCAGGGTGAGGTCAGTTGGAAAACAGCAGCCTGTGGAAATGATACCACTTGTAAATGATGACTCAGGTGCCACACAACGTGCAGCATTCAGGGAGCCTCTGAGTAGGTTTGAGTATAGCAGAGTGTTTTCTATGCCACGTGCCCCTACCTGCTAGAATCCATGGATTCAGTCATGGTCAAGCAATAAGAGGAGAGACCCCAGCTCTGGCTTAGGTGCTGCTGGTGGGAATGGCTCTTCAGCTCTTTGTAAGACCTTGACTCCCACCAAAAATCTACCCAAACCGATGCTGCATAGCAGTTCTGTACCATCTTCTCCATCATTACCAGCTCCCTAAATTAAAATAATATTAATCTATAAAGCTCTGCAAGTGGTTGTTGAAGTCTGATTTGCATTTCAGGGTACATACATTTTGTGTGTCCTTCTGCCTGGCCCAGGTATGCCATGGGTCTCATCTGCTTGCTGGCCTGGATGTCCTTTCCGTGAAAAAAACAAACAAAAAAACAACAAAAAAAAAAAGAAACTAAACAAAAATCAAAGGAAATCAATATAATGTGTAGATATCTTGCCACAACTTGAGCATGCACCTGGATCCTAGAGAAAAGGCTTAGATTCCCAAAGAGACTCTAGCATGTTGTTCAAGTCAGAGAGGTTTGAGTCTGGCCAGGAGCTGGTATTGTTTCATGACTTTGGCATTGCTGATTTGCTTGATATTGGTCAAAAGTTAAATGACTTTTTTTCCTTTGTTTTTTTTTCTTTCTGCATGAGAAAGTTAAGCCCCCTGCAGGATCTCATGATGTGCAGAAAACTTTTTTTGGTTTACCTATAGAACCAAGGATATAATCACTAAAAAAGCCATAAGGATGAATGTAATATTTATAAAGTTAATGCACTGGTCTTTGAATATTCTGTGCTTCCGTAACATCTGTCATGTATCAATATAATAGTCTCTGAATTTTGCATGACTCCAGAACATCACATCTGCTATGGTCCCATCTAGCAAACTGGAATTGTCTCTTTTTCCACATCTACACCTAATATATCCCTGCCCCACCCCAGGTGGGATAAAGGCCTTTCAGACTCCAACACAGGTATCACTCTTGCACAAAATTTCAAAGATTGATTCAGAATTCTCACTTGACTACTGGACAAGAATCTTCTATCCTAGTAGTATTACCCAGTCTTTAAAAGCTACTTAACCAGTTTTTATATGGGCTTTAACTCCTTCAGCCGTAACCTGTCATCTTGATATTCCTTTCTCTAGCTGTATGAATGTGGCAGGGTAAAATACAGACTCAGATGCTTCATACTTCTTTTTTATAGACTTCTGCAGCAGAGGCATCTGATATCTCATCTGAGAAACAGATACTGCTTTTAATTAGTGAAGGGCTATCCCCATCTCTGGTTTTATCAGTCTCACTAGTGCAACATAACTCTTCACTTGTTTACTTTGAGTGTTGTTCTCTTTTAGGGGCCTTTTTGCTTCTGCAGATGTCTTAGGTACAGACACTGTTGAAGTGCAGGAGGTTATCTGGGGAACTTTGCTTCCCTGCCTCCATCATTGGTACTGTAACGAGATATCCCCCAGACTGGAAAGAGGAGTTGAAAAGAGCAGACACAGAAAGGAATACCTGGTGTTGCTACACAAGCTGTTCCTGAGAAATAGTGTCCCAAACTACCTGTTCTGTTAGTTGGTCCACCAGAAGGCAACAGTGTGCCTACTGACACAAGAAAAGAGCAGGATTTGTTTCCTCTAGCTCCTCTAAGCCCTCTGGTTTGCTACCCATTGCAGGTTTTGGAAATGCCTGTAATGAAATTGTTTGCAGTAGCAAGGAGCTGGACTTGATCCAGAGATCCTTTAAAGAACTAAACTGGTTTAGACTAAAATATTGCTTTCTAGTGTAGTCAGCAACACTGCAGGCAGTAGAAAAAAGGGTATAGCTGTATCAGATCCAACAGATTAGGTGCATTAATCCAACACACAGGGTGATGTTCATATTGACTATCTAAAATAGAGTTCTTTTCAGACTGCTTACTACTGCTTTCTCTCTGTCTTGAGATTCTTCAGTGGTGTCTTGCAGAGACTAGGGGGTTTGAAAGGCAGTTGAGTTGTTTTGTAAATGGCAATCTTGAGTCCTGGAGTGTGACAGTGTCTGACTGTGATCAGCTTGTGGAACCATTTGGAATTGTTGCTTTGTGAAACCCTGCAGTGTGAGGAATGGTATGTTGGGGCAAGTTTGTCGGGTAGAAGGCTCGACGTTTGGAAGTATCAAGCCTACAGTACCCACACTGAAGTCCTTTATGAATGGAACGTACCTTGCTTGTTTGAAAGAGACAGACTGGTAAATTAACCAGCTCAATCTAACAATAGTGCAAGTACAGGACATGAACAAGGGATACCATCACTCTTACCTAGTTGTTGACATTGAGATGTCTTTTGGCTTTGGGCATGTTTGTAGTAATCTTATGGCAAGAACTCTGGCTTAGGCTTCTGTGTGCTTTTGCCGTAGTTTTTCTCTCTGCACCATAGAAATTGTGAGTCCCTGCAGTCGCAGGGATGCTAGAAACACAATAAATTATAGTAGGAATGAGAGTTCCTTTCATTAACATCTCCCCAAATTATTAGTACTCATCACTTTGAAATTAAGGGACTAGGAGGTTGACATCTGTCCTCTGTCATCAGAGTACACTGTGTGATTTTGGGGAGCTTTGCTGTAGATTGTGTAGACCAAACAGTTCGGAGAAAATACAAAAGGTTAAAGAGGAAGAGATAGCTGCCTAAATGAGGGAAAACATTAAAAGCAATTAATGTACAGAAAGAGAAGTTCATCAACAGCAAAGCAGGTGAAGTCCCGGCTGGCCAGCCAGCTGTCTGCATCTATCACTGCTGAGCACCTGCAGACAGACATTTTGTTGTGCATATCCTGCAGCTATTCGGCACTAAGGCAAGGATGCTTGGGGAGAAGCAGAGACAGAGAACAGCAGACATTTGAAGGGAATTTTGGACAGATGTAGGAAAAAAATCACACTTTCTGGTAAAGCTGAAAAATTAGGTAGGAACACCAGTGGCTGGGCACTGGGAAGAGTCTTCCACCCCATTAGGTCACTCAGAGGGGAAAGGAGACAAGCAGTTGTACTGTGGGAGCATTGTCCTTCCCTTTCCCACCCCCTGTGCTGGGTTGAGGATGAATAGCCTTGCCTTCTACATCCTGTAAGGATGATTGCTGCTATGCTATGCCAGTTGCATAGCTGCCAACCTCTTCTAATTTCCATGTAATGTATGGCAAAGCCATAATGTCATTTCATTGCATAGATCTTGCCAGAGACCACATTCAGAAGCCTGCTCTGCAGTTTCTGGATCTGACTTCATAGCATTAGTTACCCCATCAGCCCCTTTGGCATCGAGCTTCCAAAATCAAGTCCAGATGCCAATTACTTTAATGAGGCTGCAGAGTCTAAAAACAACGCCCCCCACACACACCTTGCCCCTGGCTACTGTTTCCCTGGGAGGAGGCATGGGCAGTTTTGACAGACACTTATTTTTTTGCAATGAAGCATGCAAGAACATCTGGGTAAAGAGAGGGACTTCACAGTTGTCTGTAACTGAGAAGAAAAAGGCAGCTTGGCACAACTGACTTGGACGTCTTTGGTTGACAGATATCATGTGAGTTGTGCCTTGTGAACACAGAACAACCTGGTATCTTCTAAGTACACCAGATGCAGAGGTATCACTTTCCTGGAAGCACTGCTATTATTCTGCTTCCTTCTTATTATTAATATTATAGCCTCAGCAGGAAAGCTGGATGTGAGAGAGGGCCACAGTTAGGAAAGGTTCAGGTTGAGCATGCTGGTTATCTAAGAGAAGGGTTTTCACCCAAGCCTGTGGATGCCTGGAGGGAACTCAGTGTGGACTAGCCAGGATTTCATTGCGCTAAGTCTCTACCAAAGGCAAAGCTGTCTACACATGTGTACAAGTCTTAAAAATAATCTTTTGCTTCAGTTCTGACAACCTTGGGTCTCACCCCCTTATGCTGAAGGGGCAACTGTACAACTTGGAGGAGGTAACTCAGCCTGTGTTCTTCCCTAAGTTCAATCAATAGAATGCAACATTAGAGAAGACTCACTCCAGCCATCAAGGTCCTCCAATCTGTGAGGATTGCCAAATAGTAACAGATCTATCCTTTCCAGGCACAATTACCAAATCAAACACAAAGGGATGCAGTCTCATCTCCATTGCAAACTCTGGGAGAGGGAAATCCTGTTTTGTTCAGCATTTTCAGTTTGTTTTGTGTAGCACCAGAGGACACTGGCCCATAATCACAGAGCCTGAGTGCAGCTGCAGTCCATCTGTTGAGATGGTGACAGCAGTGCGTAAAATGAGAGAAGTCCACTGAAATCAGTGGGAACAGGGATCAGGGTAGCACTGTGTCTGTGGACTGATTTTCATCCTCTGCCTGTGCCTCAGTTTCTCCATCTGAGAACTTGTTGATGACATCTTTTTGTTATGTTGCACTGTGTATTTGAGCTTGCTGTATTGTCTACAAAAGTGGTTGTAATCCTAAGATGTTGTGGGAATGGGAGGGATTATCATCATTATTTCTGACAGGCAGCTGTAATTCATCTTTGCTTACCAGACCCCTATGGTTGTTTTATTGTGAAATGAGTAAAGGTTATTTCAGTGTGGGAATCATGTGAATTTATTTATTGTTGAGCCTGGTAATAAATTGGCTCCAGACAGTGTTTCCTGAGCTGTGCAAACAGAGAAAATTTTATGATTCTTAATTTAATTTGTGTTTTCTATTTCACATTATTTGTATTCTCTCAAAGTCTGAAAACACTTTTTCATCATTTGATCTGGACTTTTCCCATTCGATGAATGTTGACTATTTCCTTTGCTCCTTTCCTGAGGTTTTTTCCTTTTCTTTTTATAATTACAAAATAATTACTTAATTAACTGAGTATCTTGAAAGTAAAGGGTTTTTTTAGTTATTTTAAGCTCCCTCCACTGGAGGCTTCTGCAACAGCATTGGAGAATGAAGCAACCTGGGATAAATATAATTTGAATTGTTTTTATGCTGTGCATTCCTCTAAGAAGTATGTGAAAGGGAGGTGGTGTTTATCTTTTGTTTGAGTCCAGCATTTTCTGTGTGGGTATCTTCAAGCATTTGACATATACTAAAGGCTTAACCCTTATTACAGACCTTTGGGAAACAAGTGCAGTGCTTTCAGAGCAAAATACATGGATGTAGTTTGGAAAAAACATTAAGGGATGTACCAAGGAATAGAATGAGAGAAGGAATGCAGGATCATGGTGAAAGCTGCTGAGAAAGTTCTTGCACCATCCTAAATGGGCAGCAAATGTAGTAGCAGAAGAGAAGAAAGTATTGTCCAAACAGAGAAGACAGTATTGTCCAAACTGAGAAAGCCAGGAAGAGGAATCAAATGAAAGGCTCACAGGATTGAATGAAATCAATTCACAAAATGAAAACTCTGCAAGTATTCTTCACACCACCTTTCCTCCTAAGTGTCACCACACACTCTTCTATCCCACGCCTTCTGCTCAGAATGACTTTTCTAAATCCTGTTGCATGCTTACTGCAGTGCAGAAACCTGCTGCTTAGAGCATTTCCTGCAGTAATGTTACTGCATGTCACCCTGGCCCTCCTCACCTGTGCAGTGCCCAGGGTACCCTCCCTCATCAGGAAGAGCTTTGCAAAGGTGTTGTGACAGCACAGAGAGAAAGCTGTATTGCATGGTAGTTTCTCTGCATTTTTACGTACAGCTTTTAATAGCTGTGTAATAAACCAGTATTGATGAAAGAGGTCATTTAGCATTAACTTATTTAATTTTCTGCAATGAACCGATGTTTAATTAATGTGTAATAACTTTTGCAACCAAATGTATCCTTTTAGATTTACTGTAAGGGATAGTTTGAAAATCAACTTAAGCGGCCAATGACTGCAAATGTATTTATTAAGGTTTAAACATGCGTAAATGAGTTTGTGCTTATTTGCAGAGCTGTTAAACTACAGTAAATATGTCATTTGTCAATTGGTGGTTAATTAACATCCATTAGTTCTCCATTAAGAGCACAGTTTGGTGTCTGTATTTCCTTGCTTTAGTACTGACTTTGAATTAGGGATGTATTTTTTCTCTTTCTACACAACAGTTTTCAAAATCCAGTGCCAGTCCTTTGAATTTACCTTGCACGGCAGGAGATTCAAAAAGGGAGAAGTGGAATTTTATTGCCCAATGTCACAGCTTCCATTTAGGAACTTGGCAGCTTCCTTCTTCACACATCTTTCTCACTCAGACTTTGTAAGCCAGTGCAAGTTGTAGGGTTGCCTCAGGTGTTTAATGCCTTTGTACCTCTGTGAAGGCTTTAGGAGACATTAGTGCAAAAGCTGCTAACACCTGCATTAAGGATGGAGACTGGGCAGATCATGGAGGTTCTCTTTCACCCCAGAGGAAATCTGCAAGATTGACATTCCTGAGTGAAGGCTTTTGGGGGCGAGGGGGTTAGGTACAGGGAGTATCCCCTAGAGCTGGCAGCTATGTCAGCAAATAACCACAAGGTGACACTGTCCCAGTACATTATTTATGTTTTGACAGAGGAATGTATACGTATCACATAAAAATGATTCTGAGCATCAGCATCCACTCCTTGTTTCTCAACTGAGAATTAAAGGCCTCTGCCAGGCATCATGCACTTGTTAAATCTAGAAAACAGAGAGATTTTCAAATTACCTTCAATACAGGTAAGTATTGTCTTGTTACACAATGGATAGCCTTAAAGAGTAACAGTCCCATCCTCTCGCCCCTACTTACAAAGGTGTTTGAGAACTTTGTCCTGCAACTTAAAGATGCCGGATCAGTCATCAGTCCCAGGTCATCATCAGAGCAGTTTTGTCTTTCTCCTCCATTTCTTTGCAACTATCAACATTTGAAGCTGTGGAATATGATGCTTATAGGTAGAGCTGGGGAAAGTCCTGTTGCTTTCTTCAGTTGTGCAAATATGCAAGTAGAGAAGTATAGGCCTGAGAGGCTTTTTACAATCTAGGCTTTTACCCAGAAATATTTACTTATTTATTTATATGCAAAAATGCTTTGGTTGTTTGCTGAAATTGTTTTTGGATGGTTTCACCAAGTGAGGTCAAGCTGTGCTATGTGTGTAACTCAGGTGTTGAGTAATAAGATCTGACATACATGTAAATAACTAATACAATAAGCATCTGGGAATGAGTCACTATAATGTATGTCAGATTTTACAGTCACACATAGTATCAGAAGCATATGTGGAGAAAAAAACCCAAAAAAGTCTGTACAGTACACTAAAATACAGGTAAAAGGCATGTTAGTAAGGGTAGACTTTGGACCTGATTTTCCCCTTGGTGATGCTTGTTGACATCTGACCGTCCTGTTTTACCAGGTCAGGTTTAAAGAGTTAACTGGGTTTCTTGTAAGTGTAATCATGAATAATCAGCTGTACCTGATACTGTTCAGCTGCCACATGCTCTGTGCTGGCAAAGTCTACTTTAGTTTTAGTAACACTAGCTAAATCAGTAGCGATGTTAACTGCCTCCCCTCGATTTCTCCCTCATGAACCTGCAGTCTCCCTGTGGTTTACTGCTCTGAAATTATTAAAGGAACATTCTTAGAAAACAACAGAAGTTTAATCAGCTCAGTCTTGTTTGATCAGTTATCAAAGTTCCCCCTTCAGCATCCTAGTAGCTGGGGCCACCAAGATAGATTGCCCCAGTGTGTGTATCTAAGAGGAGCATGAGTGAAGCGTTGAAACATTCAGACCAGTTCTAGAAATGCGGTAAATATAAATGGGCTTTCCTAGAAAAGCAGTAGGTTGTTCAGGCTCCCTCTGGTCCCATGCACATTTCCAGCCTTGCTGGAGAGGAAGCTCTTTGTCATACCTGATGGGGTATCCATGTGGCATTGCAGGTATTAAAATTATGCAACCTACAGAGAAGGGTGACTTATCAGCAAGCATCTGGGTATGTAACCCACCATCTGTCAAGTTATATTAGCAGCTTTAGTTTGAGGTGAGACATCTGTAAGTAGCAATCATGACTTTTCTTTCTCTTCCCCTCCAATTCTAGACAGGCCAGTCCTTGAAAGAACAAACCCGTAAGCTGAGACCAAGTGGACATGATGACCATGTCAGCTGCAGCAGAAACTCCCTCCTTTAGCTACCTGAACACAGGCTTGACCTGAAAGAACTCATCCCAGAAAGTCAAATCTCCTGTAGGGTGCTTTACTGACTTTTAGGAGAAGAGCTAGACTGGCTTCTAAAGCATGAAATTGTCCACTGGGGCTATTGGGTGTTTACTTCTTCACTGAATTGTCCAGCCCTCCATGCTGCAGTCAGTGCTTCCCATTCAGGAGCTCAGAAGAGGCAGTAAGGAATAGTTTGATGATGTTTTTCTGCAGAACAGTAGGACAGGCAGGCCCAGCCTTAGGGAAAGATGGGGACAGCCAGTGCCTAACTAATAGAGTTATCAAGTTCAATGGGAAAACATGAACTACAGCTCCCAGGAGGCATTCCTTCCTGGGGGCAGATGTATTGTTGAGAGACTCAAAAAAAAAAAAAAAAAAACCAAACCCCCCTAAACAAAAACAAAGAAACACCTCCCTCCAAACACACACCCCCCCCCAAAAAAAAACCAAAAAAACAAAAAAATCCCAATAACAACAACAAAACCCCCATGCTGAATTCTGAATAGCAAAATGTTTGGTTCCATCAAAACAACCAAAATTTCCTAATCAACCTTAACAATTTTTTTAAGCACTCTTAATTTTGGAAATTTGTAAAAAATATTTCAACTCTTTCTCTAATTTAGGATGAATAGCAGTGATGAAGTTGTTGGAATTTTCCACACAGAAAAAGTTCTGATTTGTTTTTTTCTAAGCTCAGCTTTAAAAATTGAGGTAGCTGCACTTGTTTCTGTGAAGTGCTTTGATATCCATGGATGAAAAGAACTATAGAAGTGCTAATTATTGTCATACTGGTTTTAATTATTCTGTCATACTGACGGAGCGACTGCCAGTTTTCAGCCAGCAGTGTTTTTGTAAAAGATGTTGTCCAGTCCACAGTTTTCGTCGAAACAGTCAGATACTTCTTTTTAATTGTTTTAAAAGAAAGAAAAAATAAAAAGAAAAACCTTTCCCTGCTCAGCAGCTGCTACAATTCTCTGATGGAAGTTCAAATCTGCCTGCATTTGTACAGGATGTTAGTATCAGGATGGTAATGATGAGAGGAGATTCAAAGCTCCAATCATTACATACTACAGAGAAAATAGTGGGAACTGATAGTAAGGGTGAGACTCTCTGAAATTTGCTGTCTATAAAAATTTAAAATGGAAAACGTCGTTTCCAAAAATTTGGGAATGGTGTGATTTTCACCTCTTTTTTTACTGCTGTTCTTGTTATTTATTTGAAGTACGTTTTATTCTTGTTCCATGAAGGTCTAAATGAAGTATTGTATTTCCAAGTCAGCTCAAATCAACTCAGCTGAACTTTTTAATTCAACCAGTTTCCAGAAAAACTTTGTTTACCCATCAGTACCACTGGCTGTCACAGGAGTTTTAGTTTAAAGGCCTCGGTGCTCTCTTCTTTTCAGCCATTCTGCCTGGCTGTGCTTCAGCTCCCCATAAGGCATCATGCTCATGCAAGGCCAGTGTCATGGCAGTGGAACCCCATGGCTACACTGGAGATATGTGTTTATCCCTGCAAAACTACCCAGTAAAAATCTGAGTGGTTTACCTAAGTTACTCCAGCAAAGATAGACTATTTGGTGAAAGAGTACGGGCTGGAGTTTAGTGCATATTCTAAGGGAGGATTTAGGATCAGGCAAACAAATATGCACTAGCCTATCCACTGTGTTCTGTTCTCATGGCAGAACTATCATGCCATGATTACACTGAAGGAAAGGAACTGTGCAGGACCAGAAGTGAATGACTGTTAGTGACCGGAGCTACAACCCAAATATCAAGCAGGACATCTGTGGAAGTCATCTAAAGGTATTCATATCACACAGCAGCCATTCCCCAAGGGATAAGAAGCTGCCACATAGTAAGGACATCAGTGGATATGAGTGAGTAATTCAGTTCTGAAGGTGCGGAATTTCAGAGCAGGCTCTTTCTGTCTGTGCAATTTATGGAAATAAGATGAAACTGGAAAATGCTTCATAATTGCCTTATGCCATCTAGAGAAAAAGCACTTGAAGAAGACATAACTGGCATTGGCAGATCACTCCCTCATTGTCATGGTTTTGTGTGTCCCTATGTCAGCAAACATATCTGGGGCAAACAGTGACTCTTCAAGATTGACACTGGGTAGTTGGTCTCCTTAAAAAGGTAACAGTGATACTTCTTTGGAGAAGACATTTTCACCTTGGTCTGGAAAATGACATGTCAGACCATTAAAACACAGAGATGATTTGCTTTTTCCCCCTTTGCACTCTTTGTTTGCTTTCCATTTATTTCCAGTGACATAGTCTAGTTCCTCAAAGCCAACATGATGCAGCAAATGAAAACCTAGGCAGTCTTAAACATCCAAGACCATCTATGCATGTATTCTATGTTTTAGTGTAAAAAAAAAAAAAAGGTCATTTATGTAAAAGTCTTTTATGCAGCAAGCAGTAATATTGCATCAGGGCTTATTAATATGAAGAAGAAAGATTTTGCCCATCACTACAGTTACTACTCAGTTGTTGCCTGAGGATTATGAGGCTTTTAAAGAGATAATATGCAGTTATTTTTCCGGTTCTGGAGAGAGCCTGGTGGTTCTCTGTGTGAGTCAGCTGTAAAGCAGAGGAAGTACACACAGTGAGTGTGTCACCAGGACGTTAAGAGCCCCTTTTATACTCTGTTGATGGTGGTTTGGTGTCTCACTAGGTCTCTGGCCTGGTGACATTTAGGTGATTGTCCCACCTGAGCAAGTGAAAGGGCAGAAGAAAGAATATAATTTCTTCTTCAGTGAGTTGCCCAAAGAAAAAGCACAAGGGAAGTGATGAATATATACGGCCAGTCCTTTTTCTGAAGGGCCAGTGGATATACTTAATGCGTTGTCATACCTCAGAGGTAGGGAATTTTCTTTTCAAATTGATGTTGAAAACCTAAATTTAAGTCATGTAAAAATAATTTGTAGATCTGGGGAAGTCTTACAAAATGCTTTCATTTAGGCAAGAAAAATCAGGGTGGATTCACACAGGTACTGGGACAGGTAGCATTTTCTTTCCTACCCTGTGGTCAGAAGTCATGAACCAAGCAAGACCATTTCAGGATAAGCCTCAATTTGTCCGTGTGAATTGACATGCAGCAGTTGAAACTCTGCTGACCTGGTAGCTGGCCTCTGCTTTCTTGTACCCAGGATCAGGTCCATGCCATGCTATGAACTTTTGTTGCCCTAATGATAGGCACGAAAAAATGTGATGCTGAATGTGACACTACAAGATCCAAAGTGCAGGTGCAGCTCTCTGGCCTTGTAATTTTTGTGCCAAGAGTGTTTACTGGGGGAGTGAAGAGATAGGAAGTATGTTACAGCCGCATCAGCAGAATGTCAACTTAAGATGGCTTTGCCAACAGAGCTAAGCCTTTAGGTCTTTCTCATGGGAGCTTTAAGGTGAAACTGTCTTTGGGGGGCATGGATTAGCAGCCTAATGAAAACAAGGCAGCATGATTTTAACATATGTGAAGCATAATGGCAAGAAGTAGCTTGAGGTTTAACTAACTGATTTTTAATACATCATGGAAGCACACTGCCTTATTTGTGCTAAGCTGTTAATACACATTAGCTAGCTAAGCACATGTTCTTTGCACTTCTTAAATTCCAGTACGAATGGAGCAAGTAAGAATAGTTTGCTTAAAAGAACATCTATACCAAGTTAAAATCCTAAATGCAGGCCCTAAGTGGAATTTCCCTTCATTTTGATTGAATATAAGTCTTATTGTGGGCTTTCTGTATTTTCTTTTGAGGATGTCTGATGAGGGAATAAGGCAAAATGTTTTTGCATTGGTTTTTCATCTTTACTTTTCATTGCTTATGTTCCAAATGCTGTTGAGAAATAATGAGAAAGCATTAATCATTTCTCTGGCTGGTCTAAGACAAACGGAGGGAATCTTCAAATAATACTGTATGCTTTGGGTGTTTGGGGTATTTTTTTTGTGTGTGTTGGTGGGGTTTGGGTGTTTTTTTGTATTGGTGGGTTTTTTGGGGGGTTTTTTGTTTGTTTTTGTTTTAAAAAATTTCCTAGTCTTAATCCCTATTTCCCTTAATTTTCCAAAGTTTTGTATTCTGACTTAGTATTAATATGAAGTAGTTGCCATAGCTGCCAGATGAGTCATCAAAACAGTTTTGCATTTTTCAGGGGAAAGCTAGAATTTGGCAATCTATTCCACTCTGGTGAAATAATCAAGTGTCATAGTTTAAGCCCAGAGAGCAACCAAACACCACACAGCTGCCTGCCCGCTCCCCCCACCAGCACAGTGCAGGGGAAGGAGAATGAGGAAAAAAAAGTAAAACTCATGGGTTGAGACAAGAACCGTCCAACAACTGAGAAAAATAAGATATAATAACAAGAGTAATAAAATGAAGAGAGAGATAAAATCCAGGAGAAAACAAATGATGCACATACAACACAATTGCTCACCACCTGCTGACCAATGCCAAACCTATCCCTGAACTCCAATCAGCCCCCTTTCTGGACAACAGTTGTATATAAACGGCATGCCATTGTATGGTATGAAATATTCCTTTGGCCAGTTGGAATCACCTGTCCTGACTATGCTTCCTCATGGCTTTTTGTGCACCTCCTCATTGGCAGAGCATGGGAAATGCAAAGCTCCTTGACTTAGGGGAAGTGCTATTTAGAAACAACCAAAACATCCATATGTTATCTAAATTATTCTCATACTGAATCCAAAACACAGCACTGTTTCAGCTAAAAAGAAAAAAATTAACTTTCTTCCAGCCAAAACTAGAACACTGAGGAAGACAAGAGTTGCTGCATTCAGGGAATCAGAGTTGAGCAGCTTTTGCATACTTTCTGGATTTGCCATTAGAGCTTCATTAGCTTGATAATCACATTCCAATCACAAAATGTTTCTCTCTGTATACTCAACCCCATCCATCTCTCTTACAGCTATCCAAACACTTGCCAGCCTTATGAAAAGATATTACAGGAACTAGAAACAATGGACACAAGCGTCACATCTTAAAAGCTCTTGACTGCACAGCTAAGGGTCATTGGTCCAATACTGATGACATCTTGAATCTTTCTGCAGGGAGTTGAATACAACTAGTAAACTAAAAGTACATTGCATATTCTCCAGTCATCAGTACATTGACTCTGTCTTGGCCAAGGTGCTCAAACAGTGTGTTTTAAGATTGACTCCTGAGACTGCGGAGATCTTTAGAAAGCTGAAGAATCATAATGAAAGTTATAAGGAAGTCTTGATTTCCATGTGAAATAGCAGGGGTTTGCCCTTTCAAATCTGATTTGGGAGGAAGCATTGCTTCCTGACAAAAAGACAGTGGAGCTTAAAACTTTATTCTTGTTCTTTTCAGTCATCCCAGTAGGTTGGAATATCACGTATGCTGATCTCACTTTGCTCGCACTCATGCACACACAGAGCATGACGGTGTCATATGCCCCTTCCCACAAAGGACCATACCCTGACCCTCCTTCACCAGTTTCTTTCCTTATGGATTTGCAGTGCCTGGTACATCACCTGCAGCTCTGTTGTACTGTGTAGGTGGAGTGGGGAGAGTTCACCCTGTGTGAAACCTAAATCCTTTGTGCAGTTCTCTGTGACAGTAAGGGCAAACCACCTTTTTCACTCCAAAGATTTAAGCCATAACACATTCACACTTTCTGGTGTATGGAACAGAACTCCTGCTTCATGAAGCTTCCTCACTGCAGAGCTTTGAGGGATTGCAAGCACATTATATATTAAATGTTGATTTCTTGCAGTTTCCTTTGGACATTTTTGAATGTTCATGGTTTTTCTCTGTTTTGATCAGCAGTGCTTGGTTTGCACAGTGGCATAGAAAGAGCAGTCCAGTACAGAGCCCTTAATAGAGTCATAGAATCATAGAATGGCTTTGGTTTGAAGGGATCTTTAAGATCATCTGGTTCCAAACCCTATTCTATGGGAAGGGACACCTTCCACTAGACCAGGTTGCTCAAAGGCCCGTCAAACCTGGCCTTGAACGTTTTCAGGGATGGGTTATCCACAGCTTCTCTGGGCAACCTGTTCTAGTGCCTCACTACCCTCAGAGTAAAGAATTTCTTCCTAATGTCTGATCTAGACCTACCCTCTTTCAGCATAAAGCCATTTCCCCTTGTCCTATCATAACATGCCCTCGTAAAAAGTCCATCTCCAGTTTTCTTGGAGTCCAGCTCAGAAGAGTGTAAAAGCATCAAGAGCCATTCAGAGGCTTCCTGTTACCTCTGTAAATGTTTGCATGATGGCTCTCAGCATTCATTTACAGATGTTTTGTTTACCAAAATGCTTAAATTTCACTTGAGCTTCACTTGCGGTTTCTTTGACTTTGTCTGTGTAGTAGTTGTGCAAATGTGTTGGTGTGATGGTTTACAGTGAGCAGTCAAGACGCTTGTATTAGCAGTGTGACTCAATGGGCAAATACTTTCACTGCTTTTTGAACCTTGACCCTTACTTACAGATACCTCCATCTTTAAGCCGTGGAATAGAGGCTGAAAATTTCAGCTGGTGTGAGCAATGCAACCTCAGTGCCATCAAAGGTATATTGTGAACAAGGCATTGGCTTTTCACAAAGCACTCATCAAACGCTCACAAACAGTGGGTGGATTTGTTTCAGAAAGTTCTCAAGCAACAGTGAGTGTGATCTGTACGTTGCTTGTGGCTAGGAGTTTGACCAGTGTGGCCTCTTGGTGTCTGAGTTTTATCATCCATTGATCAAATGATGGTGATAAGACTGGGCAATATGTAAATACAGCATATTCATCTAGTGCAGTTATTACCCAGGGGAATATTCTCATGCATCCATGTTGTCAGGGATATGCAGACAGTTGGTCTGAAGTCAGAGGAAGAAGCTTTTCAATGTTACATTAATATATGTACTATGTTACGTCCTTAACGTAGAGGAGAGGAAAGGAAAGGTCTGGAACTAAGCTATGCTTTAAAAAAGCCAAATCTGTTTGAACCTGAGTACCCCTTTCCTGTTAGCTGAAAATTTCCATTTTTCTTGCTGGGTGCTTAACAGATTTTCCTGTATGGTTCTCATCTACCTCTGGGTACTGGAGGATTGGCTCAGCTAGTGATAGGACAGAGAAAGGGCATGTCAGCTCTCTCTATGGCATTACATTCTCTTGGATGGTTGCTTGGTATGTACAAGCACACAATTAGTACAGAAGTAACTGCTGGGTTTGTGAGTCTTATTTAACAAATACTGGTGACAGCAGGGACCTAAAATACAGTTCTTTCTGTGGCATGTTACCTCCTTAGACTTGGGTTCCCTCCTGGCCATACAAATGGTTTTGGGTGTTGGGAAGCATTCACAGGTGAGTGGGGATGTCCCATTTAGCATTGTGCTTGTGATAGAGAGTAATGAACTCAAGGTACCTGTTTGACTCTTTCTGTCACATGATGACCTGCAAATACACACAGGCAGAGAGAGGCTGTAAGAATATGGGCTTTCTGCTGGCATTGGTTCTTGCATTCTCTTCTGCAGAAAATGTTTCTTGAATAGCGACCTTAGTCTGAACAGTGCTTTCACTTCATATTGTGTTCTAATAATATCACACAAGAGACATGAAATGGCTTTGATCATAGGGAGTAAATGCCACCAAATAGTCTTCTTCCTGCAGCCTTTTCCTTGCTACATTAAAAATTCATGAGTAGTAGCAGCTTCTTCTTTTCAGGAGTTAGCTACATCAGCAGATGGTAAGAGTGGGCAGGAATACCGGGGCATGTTGATGGACAGAACAGGGGTGTCCTGAACGAGATGGGTGTAGGAGAAATTTGCACTTAATTTGCTTATGCTTGGTCTGTCTGAAGCCAGCCAAATTCACTGTTTCCCACTTTGATGAGCAATGAGCTTACTGGAAAGTGTTGTAATTCAGTTAAATTGACATGAATCTGAAGGTGTGCCTTCATTTCCATGTTTGCTTTGTTCTTTGTGTTGCACTCATCCTCCAGCCAAGAGGAGTTTATAGGGAAGGAGAGTGAGAGGCAGACTTCAAGAGGTGAAATTGTAGCCCCAGAGAAACCGGCGGCAAACCTCTGCTTGATTACATCAGGGTCAGGATTCATCCAAGGGGTCATTACCTGTTAACGTTGTCTTTGACATCTCAGACACAGATAGACAACTTGAATGGAAAAATTCTTTGATCTTTAGCCTCCTTTTTCCTCAGGTGCTCATCACATCAGTAGGTAACTCCTTGCATTTGGCAACAGGGTTTTATCATCTCACACCTGTAAAAACCTTTCCTGCCAGCTCCTTCATGCTATACCAGCTGAAAAGTAGCTCTGGTAAACCATTTTTACTATTCTTTCTCATAATTGTATGTGAAAGTAGTTGCTTACCAAAAGCTTAGAAGCAGATGCTTGAGTGACTTGGAGCCCTTCATTTCACAAATTCAGACCTCCCCTGGATTCCCCCAGCGTCTGGAAAACACAGGATGATTCCCTGCAGACAGAAAGAATAGGGGAGAAAGGTGTAATGAGCAATGACTTTGCCTAAAAAGTAATGAGATATTCCCAGAGGACACTTGAAGTAGCCTCACCCACAAGCGCGAGAGGTGTGGTATATGGAGTTCATCTTCCAGTCCATTCCTCTATCAGAGGGCAAGTAATGAAGCATGTAAGTGCCCTATTCAGAGCTCCATCTCTTCATCAAAGGTATTCTTTGGTCTTTTTCTTGTTACCCTGCACTGGTCTGATCCAACTTTAGTGATTTTTTTTCACATCACTTGCCTTTGTTCAGCCAGCTGCTGTAGTGTTCTGACCAACCTACTCTTTGTCCTTCCCTGATCTCTGCCTGCTGGAAGAAGCTAGCAGGCTCATTACATTTAAAAAATACCAGTGTGTTGTATAAATTAAGAAGGTAATAAAGTGTCACTGAAGGCCAGAACTATGCACAATCCCCCTGGGGTTTCACAGGAAGCAATGCTTCCATTTCTGTTTGGTTGTAGGCTCTGTTTCATAAAGCCCCACCAGCTGCTGGATCTAACAGGTTGCTGGAGCTGAGTAAATTGTCAGCAGGGGTGGGGGGATGGATTTGCTAGCACTTCAGGGCCTGAGCCAGGTCACGTTCCCACACAGATTTTATGCCCCACCAGGAGAACACCTGCCTATTCTCACTCTTGCCTGGAAGGCTTTTATAAATAGCCCCCCCCCAGACCTCTGCTTTAAGGAGCTCTTTTCAGGATGTGTGCATCACTTATCCAGCCCAACCTTAGCAGCATCTTAAGCAGTGGTTCAGGGAAGAATTTCTGTCCCTTGAAAGGTATTGCTTTTTGTGATGGGTATTGCTTTTTGTGATAGGTATTGCTTCATCCGAGCAATTTCCAAGTTTGTCCACACTTGGGTTTGTTTTGACTTATCCAAGTTCATTTAAACATGTGTTGGGATGAAATGGAATCAGGGGGGTTCTGAGCTGAGGTGCTGCTGCTGCTGCAAGCAGTGAAGCCCACAGGCCATACAGCTGCATGGCTTCTGCCTCTGAGCATAGAACTGGAGATTCCTCGGTCCTGTCTGACATAACCAGATGCTGGAATCACCTCCAGGAAAATGCCTCCTCTCCCTGAGAAGGCACCTTAGTCCTGCTCCTCTCAGTGGGCAGGTCCTCTGCTGTTCCCCCCCCCCAGCTTCACAGAATCACAGTTGAAAGGGACCCACAAGGATCATTGAGTCCAGCTCTTAGCCCTGCACAGGACCATCCTCAAGAGCTACACCATGTGCCTGAGAGTGTCATCCAAATGCTTCTTGAACTCTGTCAGGCTTGGTGCTGTGACAGCTTCCCTGGGGAGCCTGTTTCAGCATCCAACCACCCTTTGTGAGAAGAATCTTTTTCTAAGATCCAACTTAAACCTCCCCTGACACAACTTCAGGCCATTCCCTCAGGTTCTTTCACTGGTCACCAGAGAGAAGAGATCAGTGCCTGCCCCTCCTCTTCTCCTCACAAGGAAGCTGTAATTACAATGAGATCTCCCCTCAGTCTCTTCTCCAGGCTGAACAGACCAAGTGCCCTCAGCTGCTCCTCATATGGCTTTCCCTCAAGGCCCTTCACCATCTTCGCTGCCCTCCTTTGGACACTCTCTAATAGCTTAATGTCTTTCTTATATTGTGGCAGCCCAAACTGCACACAATATTCCAGGTGAGGCCACCCCAGTGCAGAGCAGAGCGGGACAATCCCCTCCCTCGACTGGCTGGTGATGCTGTGCCTGATGCCCCCCAGGACACAGTTGGCCCTCCTGGCTGCCAGGGCACTGCTGACTCACATTCAACTTGCTGTCAACCTGGGGCCCTTTCTGTGGCACTGCTTTCCAGCATCTCATTCCCCAGTCTGTACATCCATCCAGGGCTGCCGCATAACTTCTACTTCGCCCTTCCCTGCCCAGGGTTAGACCTAAAATGCCTTCTCCTGGCCCTACTTCTTTGCTATCTGGCTCATCCTCAGGACAGTGGTATTAATCTTTCATCTGCCAGCTCTGTTAGAGGCTGCTCAAAACACTCTATTTCCCTGTCTGGCATCAGGTGTTGGGCATTTGTGGCAAAGTATTGGACTAGGAACAACAGTGGTGCAAAGTAAGACTCAAACAGTTACAACATAATATATCAAGGAGATAATATTTAGCAACAGGCAACTATTTAGGCAGACAAAAGCATGATTCAATTCAGTGGCTGGATGATAAAGGAAATAACAGTTGTGCTAAAAACAACATGAAAAATTCTTAACCTGGTGTGGTAATCAGTCGTTGAACCCAAGAAGTGGGTGAGTTTCTGTGGCTTGAGGCAGGCAGCTGGACAGGATGATTTGAGAAGTCCCTTCTAGCTTTAAAATATATATGACAGGACCTGACAGAAATGAGGCATGGGAGCAATCTAGGAGAGGAAGAGACACTGAAAATATCAGGGTGAGGAGTTTGGAGGAGAGTAGTATTATGGGAAAGATGAGAAGAAAAGCTGAAACATTAAAAAGTATGTGTTGAAAGACTAGGCAGGCACTAACTCCAAACGCTGATGCAGAGACATCCCTGACCTGTAGCCTGTAAGACTGGTATTAATTGAGCCTGTGTTTGTGAGACTGTTCTCCTGGCTTTTCATCTTGAAGATCTAGACATGTTAAAGAAGTGTTTTCCTCATTTTCAGACCTGAATGTAGTGAAATGATTGGAAGTGTTTTCAGAAGCTTGAATTCAGGCAGGTCATAGTTTCAAAGGAACCTTTCTACAAATTTCTGCATATAAATTTCTCTCCCTGTTTGTTGCATGTGAGGCTTTCTGACAGTGCCGGGTCTCCTGATAGCATCACAAATCTTGAGAATCTTTCTTGTCTCACTGAAGGCCTCAGTTTAAGTTTCATAACAGCTATGTTAGAGCTGCTGTAATAGACAAGAAAACTTACAGCACAACAGTCTGCTCGCTCTCTATTCTTCACAATAAAATTAATTCCCTGGTAACGATGGATGTGTAGCATGTATCATTTCAGCAACACTTTGGAGCTCTTTTCAGAATCATCGCTGTCAGAATGATTATTCTCATCCATTAGCATTGTGTTGAGAACTCCATGCCAGAGCAGGTCATCGAATATGCATCAAGGCTCAGCAGAATGGGTTTGACCACCTTTTAGTTGTATAGAATTCCTGTCTGCAGCGGTATATATCCCTTGCAGCTGCCAGGCAGTTGTTTTGGGGCCTGTTAAAGAGTACGTTAGAAATAGGTCATGCCTGGCATGTTCTGTAGATTGTGTCTTGCAGGCGCTCTCTGTATAGTAGTGTCAGATCGTGTCAGATCAACCGGCAGTCTTTGTATACTATTGGAAGCTTATGTTAGGATCTCTGCTATGTAGCTGGAAACTTTGACACACCCTGAGAGACAGAGCAATTTTATATGGTTAAATTAGGCATCTGCTCTGATGTGTCCTCAGAGAAGATTACTTCTCTGAGGGCAGAGGAAGTCTAGGGAGATTAACTTTTTATGCCTCTGTGAATGACTCATTAAGTGATTTACCCAGATTTGCTGAGGAAATTGGGACTGTGTATCTACCAAGTCCTTCTAGAACGTCCCAAGCACTGGGTCATCTCCCTGCTTCTCTGTTGGGAGGGACTGTTAATCATTGTAGTCTCCTTCTGTGAAGTCAATCCTAATTACTTGTGCCGAGAGCAGTAAATATTCACCAGCACCAAGGAAAGTTTTGGAAGGTAGTTTAGGGGGATGGTTTTTGGATCCAAGCAGATAGAGCTACTGCCTTCCTATGGGAAGTAAATTATTTAAAGACTTCTAGGGTTGAACTCTGGCTCCACTTGACTCATCAAGTGTTATGTGACATTGGTGAAGCAACAGTTCACTCCAAAGTACAAAAGGAAAAGAGATCTTGAAGTTGTCTTCAGTGCGAAATATTGGCTGCTTGTCCAGATTCGCATGCCTAACTCCTATAGCCACATTTAGAAAATACAGATTGACATACCACCTTGTTCCCACGAGATATGTCCAAACTGGGATCAGCTATTTCCCTGCTTCTGAAGCCACAAGCCAGCCCTTCTTGTGAGGACAGGTCACACAGTTTCCCACTGGGACTGCTGACTGGGCTGGGAGATAGCAGGCATCTTGACTCCCTGCCGTGCAGCAGCAGTGGCTGAGCAGCGTGGCTTCCCATGCTTTGGAAGTGATTTGGCACCCTCTGGCAAACAGCAGCGTCAGAGTCCAGTCCTGAGGTATTAGTAAGGAAGTCGCTAATGGTATGTGATCTTCCAGAGAAAAGGCAGTGTGACACCCTTGATACTACTGATGACTTTTATTCTTCTGGTATTTATATAAGGCTGGAAGGGGAACTTGTGTTTTAATTAAAAAAAAAAAACACGTTCTCTGCATCTTGTCCCTCTCAAGAAGGAAGGACCCTGTTACAAATGACTCAGTAGATCTATAAGCACTTGCTGTTGTAATAACTAGTAATTAAGGCCACAAACCAACTGCAGTGCCAATTCTTTAATCCTGCCTGGTCATACTGTTGAAAAAAAAAGCATCTTTAGGGTGTATTTTCCTCCTGTCCAGCCTTCAGATTTGGTCTTTAAATAAAGGTGAAACTTTCTGAAAAGTCAGAGCACAAAATCTCTTTATCCAGTCCAACAAGTTTTTCTCTTTCAAAGGTGATAACACAGTTTTCTACCCACACAGTACAGCAGAAGATGAACTTCACAAGTCATGTTTAGCTGGTAGAAATCATCATAGCTCTTCTGACAATGGTGGTGATATGTCAGCCTACAGCAATTGAGAACCTGGCCCTTGACCTCTAAATTGTCCACACCAAGGAGATCAATTGTGGAACTAGATCGATTGCATAGTAACAAGGTTACAAATTGGTGAAAATCAGCTATTGTTCTTGTACAGCAGGAAGTTCTGTTACAGCTCAGCGACTATGCTTAGAAAGAGGTGTTGTGCATGCATGTTATCATCCACAGTTATGGCCTGAGTGCTCTCAGTGCAGTAAATCCTTCTACCTAATGAGGTCCTTACTTTAATGGAAGCTTGGTCTTGTTGCATTACATGTCTGGATGTGAGTCTTGGTCCTAAGCTGTCTTCAATTTCCAGCATCAGAAGCCAGTTTAATTTATAGACTTGCAAGATATTCATAAAACCAATATCTTTCCTAAAGCACTTTAAAGAATGGTTACTTCTAGTATTAAAGACAAGTTACATGTATATTTTTATCAAACTGCAGAATTTTTTTCCTCTAACATGTCCTTCATAAGTGCCTTGGGGATATAAAATAGTGGCATTGATGTTCCAGTCAGCACAGGATCATGTTTGGTAGATGGCATCCTGTCCTTAGCAGGGTTCCTTCTCAGTTGTGTCATAGAAATTATTTCTCTGCTCTTTCCAGCAGACTCTGACCTGGCATAGTTGGAGGCCACTTTATCAGACAGGTGTAGCTGAGGGAATGGACAGAGTATGGCCTCTCAGAATCTGAGGAGAAGGGTATTTACCATTGAAAGCCCACCTCCTCAATTTGCCTCTAGAAGCATCTGCTGTATTAAAATGATTTTCATTCTCTCTTCTATCCCTGCCCTTCCTCCTTTTCTCCTACTCTTGTGGCTCCCTGTATCCCAGGAACTAAAGGAAAGTGGAATATAGCTGTTTAATTGCAGTGGGGATGCTGCACTTGCACATCAGGGTAGAAATGTGCTCAAGTAGGAATGAAGAGAGGAAGGAGAGATCACCACTGTCCTGCCCTGGTCTCCTAATTTCTCCCCCTCCCCGCCCCATGTGGTGAAACCTCTTTGGCTCTTCCTCATTCCTCTCCATAACTCCTCTGCCAATGCGACAAAATTGCATTTTCTCTTCATGGCTGAGAAGCTTTGAGCAGGCTTTGCTGCAGAGTACAGCAGTGTATCTTGACTAAACACGTTATAGCTCACAAAACATCATATGTTTTTGCTCATTGTTGCAGATATCCTGAATAAAGTCCCTAGATGCTCAGGCTCTGCAGGCAGAGCCCTTATGCAGTCCCTTAAAACAATTGTGTTGGTCATAAGAGGGGCTGGAGACTGGTGTGACCAGTTTACTTTTTTGTATTTTTAGGAGTGCCTTTTCCCCTATTCCAGCAATATTTGGAACCAACTTGTCAGTTTTGGTGTGGCTGGTAGTGCTTGAAAGTCAAGTGAGAACAGTTGCTGTTTTGTTGCTGTTTGTCGTATGAGCTCATGAGCCTTGTTTCAGCTCCTAGAGGGCAGCCATCCACATCATACAGATGGCTGTTGCAGTTGGCATTGAGTGAAGTTTCCATGGATCGCTCTTTGCATTTAGCCACCTCAAGTGCAAAGAAAAATCCCATTCCTATTTGTGGATAGAGTCCATGCTTTTAGTATCTCTTGGCTCTCCATGAAAAGCAGATGGCACTTCAGGCTTTCACAATGTCAGTCCCTGAGTATCTGTAAAACTGAGCTCCCACACAGGTAGGCAGATGTGACCTCAGTACTAGTCCCAGAGGATCTCAGTGCTGCCTATCTCAGTGCAGTCTGTCCATCCAGGGCCAACATGGAGGGTGTCTGCTTTAATTGGCTTAGGTATCCAGACTGATAATGTCTTCAGCGCATTTCCCTCATGTGTAAAGTAGTGCTAGCCAGGCTGCATCAGTTCATGCTGCTGTTTTCCTTCCAGCTTGTACGCAGAACAATCCTGAACAAGGTGTCTGCAGAAACACAGACAGCTTCCTGAACCTGTCATGTAGTAATTTCTATCATGTCTCTGGCTGTGCCTCACAGCCTGTGTTCATCAAAGTGTGTTGCTTAGGTGCTGTTCCTTTTGAACAGTGTATAAGTGTTTTGCACTGGAGAAAGGTTATGTGGTACCCGTAGGGCTGGGCTCATGCTTCCCCATCCATTTCTGAACTGCATAGTGACAAAATTTGGTCAGCTAGGCTAGTCCAGACAATCTTGCACCTACCAAAAGTATTGATAAACGGCATTAAAAGGTGCCAGTAGGGATTTGTGGTGTCCGTGCTCTAACAGTTTACCTGAATTTTTCCTCAAGTTTTCAGAAGATTAGAAAGCAGACCTGCTGTATCATTATCTGCTTCCAGCAGGGGGAGTTGGGTCCAGAGAGTTATTTCTTCTGGGATACGTACAAAAATAACATTATTTATTTTACTCCTGAGGCACTCTCCTAGGATTTGTGTGATTCCTGCTTGTTTGGCCTTTTACACCTAGGCAACCCCTTCTTTTTGCTTCTGTACACTTCTAAAAGCAAATAAGACCTATCAGCTGTAGGTTTGGGGTTTTTTTTCATTTTTATTTTTCCTAAGCTTTACAAGACCCTCAGGGAATTTTCTCCTCGTTTCTCTATTTATTATGATTGTCGTTATTATTAAATAGTTATGCTACAGTGGTTCTAATGAGTATTGTATAAATGTGCAAGATGAAGACATCCTCTGTACTGCCATATCAGCAGAGAGGGGCCTCTGAGTCTGCTGTTATGCACCCCTCTTTGTAGGGAGGCATGGCCACATGCAGTCCCCTCTCAAATCAGGATATTACTGGAGTCTGGGGACAGGATTCCTCCCTTCTCCCTCCCTGAAACCCCCTCTGTCATTCTCTGTATAAAACATATTGGTGCCTCTTTCTATGAACTATATTTAACTAAGCATTAAATTTAGATTTAACTGGATAGTTATTGCCTCCTAAGTAAATACTCGGAGATAAGGAAATATTTAGTGAGCTCTGGCAGTTGGGTGGCAGATGCTTCTTGCATTGCATAATAGTTAATCTTCGACAAATATGTTTTCCTTACTCCACTGGCATTTAATTAACATACAATAGCTCTTATTAAATGTAGTTGAAACATATGTGGGAGACCCTTGTAGAAAGGATCCATGCAACACCAGCTTGCAAGAGGGGTGCATTTCTTTCATTGGTAACCTCATATGGGACCAAGTCTTTTAGCTGTACTCAAATTCTTCACAGGAGTGCAGAGGTTTCCTCTTGGTGATGCCCATCTTCTGGCATGCCAGCAACCACATGGCATCTCTGTCCCCTTGCACTGTCCATCAACCTAGAGTGGTGGTTTCTAGTCAGAAATCAGGTGTCAGCAGCATCGTCTTCTTCAGAGCAATATTGTTGTCAGGCATCTCTCTCTGCAATAGCTTGGGAATATCCCAGTACTGCTCTAGCTCCTTACCCTTCTCCCTCTCTGGTGCCATCCGCATCAAGTCTCCTGCAGAGGAAATGTCTGACTTGCTGCACTTTTTGGCTTGAATACAAAGCAGTCATCTCTTTTTGCCACTGCGTGCGTGGCACTCGAGCAGCAGTGTCATGACCTTAGTCCTTAATTTGTGGGCCTTTAACACTTGCAGGGATTGTTTAAGTACTCATAGACAGTGCAGCCTTTCCATACCAAGGCTGCAGGGGCCGGTTTCTAGGGGTTCAGAAAGCAACTGGACACATTCCTGGAAGAAGAAAATCATTCAAGTACCATAAACTACAAAGACAGTGCCACTGGCTAGGGACATGCCTTAACCACAAATCACTGGAAATAGATAAGTGCCTTGGGGCAGTACCACTGCTTGCTTGCCTTGTGCTTGTGTGCTTCCCTAGGCATTGGCTTTAGGCTGCACTTGGAGACAGGACTAAGGGTTAGAAGGACTTTTGATGTGATCCCACGTGGCCATTTGTATGACACAATCACATTCCTTATGTGTCTGCAGTTTGGGTCCACTGTATCCCGCAAGGCTCCAGGAGCAGAGGTGAAACAGGCAGCGTACAAGTGTTTTTTTCCCCTGCTGCTCACACACATGGCAGCGATCCCTTAGGACTGCAATTTTCGGCTGAGCCCCCTTTCACTTTTCCTGCACCTGCTCCTCTGGACCTCTCTCAAACCACGCCTTCCCTCTTTGCTTCCCCGTCCCAGCCCCGCCGTGCTTTGGCCGCAGAAGGGTTACACTAGCGAAGCATCCCTGGGAGCGGTTCTCATCCCTCTCGCAGGAGAGACCGGGCTGTGGGAATGGCAGGCAGGCATTCAGCAGTAAAACATACGGCTGATTCCTCTCCATTAATTTAATGTGCCTCCTCTTCGCGGTGTCGGTGGTACGCGGGCTGCGGGAGCGCTCCCGGGCGGGCGCGGGGCTCAGCTGCGGGCGCCGGCAGCCGGGAGGACAGGCCGGGCATTCACACCGCGGGCAGCTCAATGCCGGCATTGTCTCCGCTCCGACCCTCCGGGGCTGGGAAAGGAGGTGGGGGGCGGGAAGGGCTGACTGGGGAGAG